>PVHP010028202.1:0-23440 GCA_004024765.1 Zapus hudsonius | reverse complement strand
GCTGGGCTGGGGTAGCTGAGCTGAGCTGAGCTGGGCTGGGCTGAGCTGAGCTGGGATGGCTGAGCTAGGGGGTAGCTGGGCTGATCAGAGCTGGACTGAGTAGGGCTGGGTTGGGATACAGGACTGAACTGGGCTGAGCTGGGCCTGGATAACTGGACTGAGCTAGACTGGGCTGAGAAGAGCTGGCATAGCTCGCTGAGCAGGGCTGAGTCGGGATGGCTGGGCTGAGCAGAGATGGACTGAGCTCTGTTGGGTAGCTAGGCTGAACTGTACTCCATGGGCCGGGCGGAGCTGAGCTAGACTGACGTCTGCTGGGATTGCCAGGCTGAACTGAACTGAGCTGGGCTGAGAGTGTTGGCCTGGGCTGAGCCACGCTGGGTTGGGATAATAGGCTGTCTCGAGATGGCTGCCTGGATGAGCTGGGCTAGACTCAAGGACTTCCCGGCTGGCCTAAGCTAGGCTGGGATAGCTGAGCTGCTCTGGGCCAGACTAAGCTGCTGTTGGTTAGGTGAACTGAGCTGAGCCTCGTAGACCTGGACTGGGCTTGGCTGCCTGTGTCAGTGAGGCTGAGCTTGACCAGCCCTTTCTGAAAAGGGCCTTCTGGGGAGGATGGCTCTAGTCGGCCAACCTCCATACCTGGGCTGGGTTGGCCTTACCGCCGTTCTGGAGGGCATTGCTGTGGACAGACATTCTTGATCTTATATTCGGGTGGGGGCCAGACTGACAGTGTTGCTCACTTCCTAGTCTGCCTTCCTCCTACGCCACATATTCCTAAATGCCTACCTGAGGGGCCTCAGGGCCACTTCAAGAGTGACCTCTCTGGACACTGCATGGACTGAGCTGGCAGCCTTCCTAGTGCACACCTTTGGGTTTCCCACACTGATATGTAGCCAGGCCTGCCTCTGAGAGAAGGCATCCGTGCTCATGAAGCGGGCTGATAATGGCCGAAGGGCCAGATCCATCTGCTTCAGTAGGCACCCCTCCTTCATCTTCCCAGGCTGAAGGTGCCAGGGTCCCCCCCCAATATGCCAGGTATTACTGCAGCCTCCTACCACAATCGGCCCCATCTATCCAGGCCTTAGAGTGGCAGCCACAGGGGCCGGAAATTATAAAGAAAGTCCCTGACAAGCAGGGCGCAAGCTGACAGCTTCTCACCCTTCCCTTTCTCTTTTGTCCCTCTCGGGTCACCAGCAAGTCAATCCCACCCAACTCTCTTCCCTCTCGTCTCCTGTGAAAACACCATGCCTGATGAGACTCTGGTGGCCATGGGCTGCCTGGCTCGGGACTTCCTGCCCAGCGCCATCTCCTTCTCCTGGAACTACAAGAATACCACCACGGTCAAAGAGGGCGTCAGGACCTACCCAGTAATGCACACAGGAGACAAGTATATGGCCGTCTCCCGTGTGCTACTGCCCTCCAAGGATGCCCTTGAGGGCTCAGACGACCACCTGGTATGCAAAGTCCAGCATGGCACCAGCAACCAAAACCTGGATATACCCGTTCCAGGTAAGAGCTGACCCCCCCCCCAGCTTGGGCAGAGAGCCTGGGATGGCTCAGAGGGAGCAGGAGCTGGGGCCAGGCCAAGCTAACGCCTTGTCTTCTCCCTCTAGTGATAATCGAGCTGACCCCCAACGTGAGCGTGTTCATCCCACCCCGTGATGGCTTCTCTGGCCCCGGCGTTCGCAAGTCCAAACTCATCTGCCAGGCCACAGGCTTCAGCCCCAAGCAGATCACAGTCTCGTGGCTAGAGGATGGGAAGCCTGTGAAATCTGGCTTCATCACAGACCAGGTGATGGTTGAGGCCAAGGGATCCCGTCCCACAACCTACAGGGTCACAAGCATGCTGACCATCAACGAGAATGACTGGCTGAACCTGAAGGTGTACACCTGCCGTGTGGATCACAGGGGGCTCACATTCCTGAAGAACGTATCTTCCACATGTGCTCCCAGTGAGTGACCTATCATGAGTTCAGCTCCCACCCTCCCCAGGCCAAGGTCATCTCCCCCACACACACACACACAGGTGTGGCAGATGTCACCCATGGCCATCTCCTCCCTGAACCTTGGCTTCCCAGAGCGGCCAAGGGCAGAGACTGGAAGTCGGGTGGGGAGGGCCCAGTCTCTCCCCTGAAGCAGGACCCCGAGGTTCAGCAAATCAGCCGATACTCTAAACATTCCCCCGACTTCATGCTCATCGAGTCACTGACTCCAGTGTTTTCTTAATGGCAGGTACATCCACAGACATCCAAGTCTTCACCATCCCCCCCTCCTTTGCTGACATCTTCCTCACTAAGTCAGCCAAGGTGTCCTGCTTGGTCACAGGCCTGACCACCTCCGACAGCTTGAACATCTCATGGGCCCGCCAGAGTGGTGAGCCACTGAGAACCCAGATCTATGACTCAAGCCACCCCAATGGCACCTTCACCGCCTTTGGTGAGGCCAGTGTCTGCATGGAGGACTGGGAGAACGGAGAGGAGTTCACCTGCACTGTGACCCACAGGGATCTGCCTTCCCCCATGAAGAAGAGCATGTCCAAGCCCAAGGGTAGGCACGGCCCCTTCCTTTCCCTGTCTTCCTAGGATAGTCCTCTCCTTCCCCCATGCTGATCGCTGTCTCTGCTCACAGGTGTAGTCAAGCGCTCACCCGCTGTGTACGTGCTGCCTCCAGCCCGGGAGCAGCTGATCCTCAGGGAGTCAGCCACAGTCACCTGCCTGGTAAAGGGTTTCTCTCCCCAAGACATCTTTGTACAGTGGCTCCAGAGAGGACAACCCTTGTCCAAAGACAAGTATGTGACCAGTACCCCGATGCCTGAGCCCCAGGCCCCGGGCCTGTACTTCACCCACAGCATCCTGACAGTGACCGAGGAGGACTGGAACTCTGGGGAGACCTTCACCTGTGTCGTGGGCCACGAGGCCCTGCCACACATGGTGACTGAGAGGACCGTGGACAAGTCCACTGGTAAACCCACCCTGTACAATGTCTCCCTGATCATGTCTGATACTGCTGGTACCTGCTACTGACCATGCTGGACCCCGCCAGGCAGGCTCTGGGGGTCCAGTTGCTCTGTGTATGTATGTGCAAACTAACCGTGTCAGTGGAGTGAGATGTTGCATTTTATAAAAATTAGAAATAAAAAAATCTGTTCAAGAGTTGCTGGTTTTGAGTGTGCAATGCCCTTGCCTTCTGGGGCCATGGCTACGCTGGGACTGCCAGGCCCACGCCCTGCAGACGCCTCTCAACCTCAGCACCTCCCCTGCCTCCCCAGCTGCCTGCCTCTGTGGGACTTCACGAAGGCCCGGGCTCTGTAGGATGCCCCCAGCAAACAGTGAAGGCATGCCACTCCCAGCTGCTTCCAGAAAGACATCTGGAAGCTTGGCCATCCTGGGACCATGACTGGCACCAGCAGAACTCGGGCACACACAGACAGACATGCACAGATGCACATGTGCACACATGCACACGTGTGTGTTCACGGACACACCAGCACAGGTACACACGGAGCCACCTTCACACACAGACACACATGTACGAATATGACCTCGTGCACATATGTTAAGTGTGGACACACAGAAACACATGAAAGACACACAAACAGGCACAGACATACCCGGTAAGGTAACGTACATAGACACATGGACACCTGCTCACAGACACAAACACAACAGAAAGACATCCATACACTCATGCATGTAAAGAAACATAAGCACACACCAACACATGGAAACACATGCGCACGCACACTGTGGGTCCCAGTGTCTCTGACAGACGCTCCTACCCTCTCCAGCCATTGTTCCCTGCATCATGCAGGGCTTCCTGCTCAGCGCTTGCTTGTCCTTCTGTCTGCATGGGAGTGTTTCTGTGGCCCAGTCCAGTCGGGCCTCTGATAAGGGCCACACTCCGTGATGTTCAAAGCCCCGCACTAGGCTGGACAGCTGTGGCTTCCTATGGAGCCCAGCTCGTGCCCAGGGAGATGGTCCCAGCACAGAGCAGACCCTTCTGTCTCAGTTCTTGGTTAGGAAGCAGGTGCCCCAGCACCCACCTGTGAAAGAACCAGGGTTCAGTTCATGTCCAGTCAGAGCAAGTAGTATGCGTACCTGCCCTACGAGCAGAGGGCTACTGCCCTTGGCTGAGCCTCTGTTAATAGGATGCCTCGCACCGATTCTGTCTCGTGCACACCCATCCTGAGGGCAGAAGGCAAAAAGAAACTTCCTGGGGAAGCCAGGCCCCCAGAAAAATCACAGGAACTCCAGAGAGGTCTCATAACCTGACCAAGCTACCTCACTGGGGTCACATCTTAGCCACTACCCACACTCTCAGCCCTTGGAGGCCTGGGCTTCAGATGTCCCCAAGGTCTCATCTGTGCAAAGGCCAGAGACCCTACTAAATGCCCCTAAGGCCTGTCCCTAGTCCCAAAGGCCATCAGTACTAGTAGGGTAAGACAAGGCACCCACAAGAAACTCTGCTCCAAGAGGGGCATGAGATGCCAGAATAGGAGGAGCAGCCTCAGACCCCACCTACCACCCCCACTCAGGAGCACAGGGGACAGGGACCCCCATTCCAGCTTCTCTGCCAATGAACCTGGCGGTGCCACCTGCTCTAGAGGAAGGTTCTGGTCACATCCGGGCCACTCTGCCAGGGTCTCTGCTTCTGCCTTCGCCCCACACCTGCATGCTGCTCCTATCTTGCTTCTTCTGCCACCGGAGAACTCCTGGGACAAGATCTCAGGTCACTGCCTGCTCCAGCTGGTCCTGTTCTGTGTCTCTGGCTGGAGCTGTCGAGGCCCACGAGATGATGGCGAAGTCTCTCCAGACCCAGCCCTAGAGCAGGTGGAAAGCAGCTGTTTGGCCACCCTGGGGCTTGGCCTGACCCTCCCTCCCTCTGTGTATCCTTTGCAGAGGGCGACGTGAGTGCCGAGGAGGAGGGTTTCGAGAACCTATGGACCACCGCCTCCACGTTCATCGTCCTCTTCCTCCTGAGCCTCTTCTACAGCACAACTGTCACCCTGTTCAAGGTAGCCTGGCTCTGGGGCCCAGAAAGGCATAGGGGCCGACGCAGGGCAGGGAGCTGCCAGGCTGGAAAGCAGTCGTCCCGGGCTTTGCTGCTCCCACCTTTGCTCTCAAAAGCCATTCACACTGTCTCTGTCACCTGCAGGTAAAGTGACTCCCCTGCGGATGGAAGGATAGCGGAGACCAACCTACAAGGCACTGCCTCTGGGCCTGGGGTGGGCTGGCCTCTGCGGCCAGTAAACTTGTTCATGTGCCTTCCCGATGTTGCCCTCCAGCTTTGCACTCTACGACGGGCTTCTCTCTAGACTGGCCAAAGGCTTCGCTGACCTCTGGAGCCCGTGGCCAGGTCTGCCACACGGCTGTTCTGTATACATGAGTGACTTGGAAATAAATACTTTATCTTGGAAACCCACTTTCTCGTGAAGGGTTTGGTTTTCGGACCTTGCGTGCTGCACTGGGATCCTGAGGGGTGACTTAAATCTGGAAAGAGTATGGGAGACGGAACCGTCTGGTGGAGCTTCCAGAGAGAGGTGTGCTCACGAGAGGGCCGCTGGAGGGGGAGACAACACAGGCAGCCTGTTACAGCTTTAGCTGGGCCAGGCTGCTGGAAGAAAGGAAGCGGGGTGAAGAAAATTCCAGGCCTGGTCCTCCAAACACAATCAGAATCTGGAGCTGGCCTTGGGCCTTAGGGCCTCTCTGCCCAACTCCCAGCCATCTTTGGCTGGCACTGTCTCTGGCAATCCACGTTACTTTGGGTCTTGTGCCTAGAGAACTCGGAAGGAGCAGGCTAACCCCTCCGGAGTGTGCGTGCAAAATGCCAGGCACCACACTTGGCAGGAACCTAGAGCCGTGTGCATGGACGGGAGTGAGAACGTTAGGCCGAAGTTTTGGGTGAACCTGTGTCTCTGGGCTATTGGGCTGCCCTCACAGAATGGTGCGACAATGAGGCCTGAACAATGGTATTTCGCCAGGTCCTCCAGGCTGGAGGTCTGAGCCAAAGTGCTCACAGGTTTCTGTCTGGTGTGGACTGCTTTCTGGTTCATAGAGGGAACCCTGCTTTTGTTTTTTTTTTTTTTTTCGTTAGAAGCAAATTGTTTTATATTTTAATATTTAGAGACTATGATCACAAAAAATTCTAAAAAAAGAAATATCCTACTTATATGATTTCTTTAAACTTGTTTATTGGCAACTTCCATATATATAAATAACATGACGATAACCACCTCCCACCACCCTTCCCAGCTCCTGAATCCTCGCGTCCCTGAATCTCTTCTTCTTTCCAACTAGTTTCTATTGTGTTTTGATGTCATGTGCAGATCTTGTGTGGGTGGCATCAGTCACTCTGAGGAACGAACAGCAGGGCCCCTTTGTATCTGGATGACGGAATTGGAAGCCCTCCTCCCCTTCTTACATTCTTTCTGCCGCCTCTTCCACAATGGTCTCTGAGCCTTGCAGGGTGTGATAGAGATGTGGAACTTAGGGCTGAATATACCACTATCATTTCTCTTTTAAAATTTATTACTTATTTATTTGCAAGAAGAGAAAGAATGAGCGTGGAGAGGAAGTGGGCACAACCAGGGCCTCTTGTCACTGCAAACAAATCTCAGATATATGTTCCATTTTGTGCATCTGACTTTACTTGAGTGCTGGGGAATTGAACCTGGAACATCAGGCTTTGCTAGCAAGCACCTTGAACTGTTGAGCTATCTCTCCGGCCCCACCGTCATTTCTTCTCAGCACTTTGGTGAGTTTTGAGTCTCCCCAGTCTGAAAAGAGAAGTTTCTCTAAACAAAAGTGAAAATAGCATTAATATATGGGCATAAATACAAGTATTTAGAATGCAGTTTAGTGAACATAATATATCCATTTAGCCAGACAGCCGTATTAGTTTCCCCCTGGGTCTTATGACCTCCCTATCCATAGTTTTTTGTTTCTTTTTAGGAATTCAATACATGAATCCAGGCATGAATTCCTTCCCATGGAGTGGTACTCGAGTCCAATGGGAGAGCAGTTAGTTTTCCCCATAACAGACTTGCCATTATTGCACCAGTTGGAGTATTTAGCCTGGCTGGCTAGCCAAAAAGCTTGCAGAGTCCACTGTTGGTTAAGACCTTCGATGACTTTTTGTTTTCTTTAGCTTCTGGGTCCAGCATCGCCCACCCCCACAGGGTGCTTCTGTCCAGACTCTCTTTAACATACCTATTATGAGCTAGTGCAGAAGTCGATCTCCATATGGCTTATTCATAACATCTTTAAATTGATCAGCCCTCCTCCCACGCCCTTCTCCATCCCTCCCCCTCCCCCTACTTAGACCATTTCACCCCAGTATTCTTCACCTCTACTTCCATGTCTACCTTGACCACCCCGTTAGCCCCCTTCTACTCCCCCCAGAGCCTCTGTTATTGACTTTCACTTCAGCTCACATACAAATCTAAACATTGGAAGCTAGGATTCACATATGAGAGAGAACATATGGTGTCTGATTTTCTGAGCCTGGGTTACCTTACTCAGTATAATAGTTTTTTGTTTTTTTCTTAAATATAAATTTATTGTCCATAATGAGTTACATTATTCAGTGGGCAAACAATGAGTTGTTATCCCCAATTCCCCAATGCCCCCCTCCCCATCCCCAATCAGCTGGATATCCTCCTCCGTGGGCCGTCAGTATAATAGTTTTTAGATCCATCCATTTCCTGGAAGTTTTTGTAATTTCATCTTTTATAGCTAAATAAAATTCCACTGTATAAATGAGCATCTTCATTATCCATTCATTCGCGATGGGCATCTCGGCTGGTTCTGTTTTCCAGCTGTTGCGAATGGAGCAGCCATAGCATAGACGAGCAGCTATCTCTACAGTAATGTGTGGAGATGGTACCTTCTTGAGATGCGCTCACATGGTGGAAGGAATCTGCCTGGGGTCGGACGCCTCCTGCCCCGTCACCTCCAAAGGCCACACCGCATAACATCATTGCCTTGCGATTAGTCAGTGTGTGAACTAAGGGACACGAAGCCGCCATAACAACTGTTTGGAGGGCACAAGGGAGAAGTGCTCTGCTGCCTTTTGGGAAGAAGGTCATGTCGAGGGCTGGCCACGGAGCAAGGGAAGAGAGAAGACTCCGGAGAAGAGGAAGCTAGGACATGAGCCCTGCAAAGACGAGGCCTGGGCAACGCTGGGAGCTTCCCTGGCCATGGTTTGGGTGGCTGAGGGAGCCTGCACTATGGCTCCCGACCAGCTGGAGAGGGAGTGAAAACTGGGAGGAGGCCGTGATGGGAGAAGAAGCCCTAAGGAAGGTTGCCGAGTGAGCATCTGGGATGGTGCCGTGGTGGTGGCCATTCTTCTGAGTCAGGTCCGAGGAAAGCAACTAAAGCGCGTACAGGACAGTGGGGGCTCGCTCGGAACAGCTGTGGGACGAATGCCAGGCTCCTTAAAAAGTTCAGGACGCGTGTTCACACTCGGGGAATTTTAGCATCAACCTATTTCCTAGGCCTACAAGTGTCCAGCTTCCTTGGGCTGCTGGGGCACCACAGGAGGCAGCTGGAGAGGGAGGCTATGTGGTCTCCCAGTTCTGGAGGAAGGAGTCTGGAATATGACATCTTCAGGCTGGGGTCCTCTGTGCCACAGAGAGCATCGATGCCAGGTCCCTCCTGGTTTCTAACCAGCCAGGTATCCCTTGTGCTGTGGAAGCTCAGCCCCTCACCTTCAGAGACTTCACAGAAGGGGTGGGAGGAAGGCTAACCAAAATTAGGAAGTATGGCCTTTGGAGGTGACGGGGCAGGAGGCGTCCGACCCCAGGCAGATTCCTTCCACCATGTGAGCGCATATCAAGAAGGCACCATCTCCACACATTACTGTAGAGATAGCTGCTCGTCTATGCTATGGCTGCTCCATTCGCAACAGCTAGAAAACGGAACCAGCCGAGATGCCCATCGCGAATGAATGGATAATGAAGAAGATACGTGTATATCTGTGTCCCAACTGCCCCTTTCCAAGGACTCAGTCCGGCAGGTTTAGATGCCAACCTTCTCCCATGTGAGCTCATCTCAACTCAACTCCAGACTCTGTTTCCAAATGCCACTGGGTCCTGGGCTGAGGTCTCAGCATGTGAACCTATGACAGCACAATCCACCCATGGCCACACCCACCCCACACACCATTCTGACGTGCTTTGGGTGGGAGATTGGGAAGAGCTGACATCCCAGAATCTCCGTGAGAAGAAAAAGTGACCCAGAGCAGCCCAAGGGGTGGCTTGCGGGAGGGACTCAGACCACTCTTTTTGGGCGCGAAGGCAAGAGGCTGTGAGGATGTGGAAAGACCGAGTCCCAGATATGTCCTTTGGGGAGACCCGGGGCCATTGGTGTTTGGAAGGGCAAGAGGCAGGCCTCTCTCCAAAGGACCCAGGGAGCGATTCAGAGAAGAAGGAGGGTGTCAGAAAGATGGAAGCACTTCCCAAGATTGACCAGAGGGCATCCCAGCCCCTCGTCCCAGCCTGCTCTGGACCACAAGTCATTTTTACCCATGGGGCAAGGAGAGTGATCCTATGGGCCTGGGTCATTCTCCCAGGCCTGCATTCCCCGGCCTCTCCTCCCCAGGCTTCTCCGCCACCTTTGCTCCCAGTCACACGAGTTTAGGACCCTTTGTCCTCAGGACCCCACCATCTGTCTTGCAGGTCCCTCCCAGACACCTGATGTCTACCCTGTCGTGTCCACGTGCAAAGCCCCAGAAAAAGGCAGCAGAGTGAGCATCGCCTGCTTGGTGATTAAGGAAATCCTTGAGCCTCTGACAGTTGCCTGGAAACCGATGACACAGCACACAGTTCAGAAGAACTTCGTCTCCCAGAAGCAGGGTGGAAAGTACATCCTGAGCAGCTTTCTCTCCTTCCCGGACTCAGAGCTGCGCCTCGGCCCACTCACATGCACCGTCCACCTCAAAAGCAGCCTCAAAAGCCAAACGAGGAGTTTGCAATGGCCTGGTGAGCAGTCCTGGGACATCCAGTAGGGTCCCTCCAGGACCTCCCACACTGCCCCTCAGTTACCCGCAAGGACTGAAGCAAGGCCTCCAGCCCTTGACCTGGGAGCCCCTCCCTTGGTCCCCCCTAGGGTCCATCCTCCTCCGGTCCCTCCTTCTCAGCTGCTCTATCTGTCCAATATTCATATCTCTGCCTTTTCCCAAATGTGCAAGGAGGCAGCTGGCTCAGCAAAGGGAGCAACTAAGAGTGGTCCTTTGACACCAGTCCCCTCCACCTCTCCCTGAGGTGGCCCTCCCATTCCCACCGCCTTGTTTCCCCCGGGTGTTTCAGTTCCCTCGCCTTTCTTACACTCTCCTGTCTATCGCTCCCTTGACTCCAGAGTCGTGGAATTCTCGTGTCTCCCGGGTGTCCACTGTGCCTCCCAGAGCAGAGGAGAGCTCCGCCATGGCTACCACTCTGAGGACCGTAAGTAAGAGGTCCCCATAGTGTATCTGGCCCCGACTCAATGGCTCCTCCGCTGAGTCTTCAAGTCACACCCATGGTGAGTGTCTTAGTCAGCCGCTGGGATGAATCTTCAAACCAGGCACAATTGGGGGGAGGAAAGTATTTATTGAAGCTACAGATCCAGGGGAAGTCCCATCAAAGTGAAAGAGGCTGGTCCTCTTTCACAGGTCCAAGCAGAGAGAGAAACCCGTCACCTACACCACACACACAGAACAGCAAACAGGCAGGAGGGCAAAGGAGAGAATCTCTCCCCCTTTCTATAGCCCTAGGGTGGGGTCTTGCAGCCCTACCCCAGACTTAATGGCTTCCTGAGTCTCTGGAACTTCCTTCCTGCACTGCCCACACAGGAAAGGATGTTTACTTCCAGCTCCTTTGAGCTTCCTTACATCCTGCCCCTACTGAGAGGCTGCCTTCCTGTGAACATCCTCAGAGACCCACCCAAGAGTTACTAAGAAGGTCAAGTTGACAACAAAACCTAACCATCACACCAGTCCCCTCCACCTCTCCCTGAGGTGGCCCTCCCATTCCCACGCCTTGTTTCCCCTGGGTGTTTCAGTTCCCTCGCCTTTCTTACACTCTCCTGTCTATCGCTCCTTTGACTCCAGAGTCGTGGAATTCTCGCATCTCCTGGGTGTCCGCTGTGCCTCCCGGAGCAGAGGAGAGCTCCGCCGTGGCTGCCACTCTGAGGAACAGAGGTAAGAGTGAAGTGAAGGAGAAGGAAGAGGAGGAAGAAAAGGAGAACAAACAGGAAGAGGAGGAAGGAGGAGGGAAGAAAAGACCTGGATTATGGTTGCCTCTGGGTCTGCTGCAGATCTATGGCCCAATCATGTGTTGGCTATCTGCACGCTGAGAAACCTATAACCTCTAAGAGCCCTCAAGAGGCCCAGAACCAGAAGACACCCCCAGGGAGCCTGAGGAAGGCATGTCAAAAGGTTAGGGACCCCAAGAGACAATACTACACTTTGCACAGGAGGTCAGAGCTGAGGGAGAGAGCAGGTTCTAGAGCTCTGTGGGAGGTTAGCACAGCCTCCGGGCCTCGCAGCCTGACCCCATGCGCCCCCAGAAAGGCAAGAGAAGGACAACCTGAGCGCTTCCTCAGCGTGGCCACCAGCCAGGCTAGAAGAAGGAAAGCCCAGGGAATAGGCAGTCCTTCAGGAGACAATGGGGACAAAGTAGATGGAGCATCAGAGAAACCTGGTCTGCAGGTGAGTCCCCAGCCACTAACAAGAGGCCACATACGGCAACCCAGCTCATGTCTGCTCAGGGGACATTGGGAAGCCCTGGAGGCCGAACGATGACTGGGAAAAGCTCTGTTCCGAGCCTCAGGACCCCTCGAAGGGGTGTGGCTGTGCTCTAAGTGAGCCCTAGCCCCACATCCGCCCTAGGGCTGCCAAGGATATTACCTGCCCACGTGTCCTGCACCCACGAGCAGTGCCCAGGATGGTCCGATGAGGGAAGGGGTGTCTCTGTCTCCGTATCGGTCCACTTGCTCTCTCGATGCCTCTAGATGAAGCGCGACAGGCTGACACGCTTCTCCCCACCTTCCCAGCAGGCTTCAAAGCCCCCGGCAACTTCTCTGTGAGCCTCCTGACTACACACACCTCTTCAGAGACGGAATTGTGGCTCTTGTGCGAGGTAGCCGACTTCTTTCCCCCCAAAGTCCACTTGACGTGGCTGAGGGGCCAGAGCGAGGTGGCCCCTTCCCAGTTTGCCACCGCACACCCCACCGCCAAGCCTGGGAGCACCACAGACCTGGAGCATTCTCCGGGTACCAGCCACCCCCAGCCTCTCACCTGCTACGTACACGTGTGTGGTGGGACATGAGGCTTTGAAGACCGTGATTAATGTCAGCAGAAGCCTGGATGCTGGCGGTGAGTCACTGGGGACGAGTGTCGAGCAAGCCAGGGACTGGGAACCTGGGATGGGTGGCACTCAGCTCTGCGAGGGGAGGAGGGACCCAGACTGTCTGAGAGGAGGAATACTGTGCTTTTATTTCTGCTTGAAGGAAAGAAAGAGCTACACAACAATACCCCACTCCTTCCTTTTTGGAGGGGGGGTTTCAAGGTAGGGTCTCACTCTAGCCCAGGCTGACCTGAAATTCACTATTCGGTCTCAGGCTAAACTCACGGTGATCCTCCTACCTCTACCTCCTGCATGCTGGGCTTAAGGGCGTAGGCCACCAGGCCCAGACCAAGCTCTTCGTTTTTCCCATCCCCACTCTCACAAAGTTTGCTGAACCTTGGAGAGGATGATACAGCTATTTGATTATTCCCTTGGGTCAGTCTGCCACAGAAATACTCCGACGCTTGATGAATTACGAGTCTCCCCAGTAACCACTTCCCACTGTGAAAAAGAAGTTTCTCTCCTCTGTAAGTGAGCAATAGTCTTCTGCGGATATAAACACAAAGGCTTAGCTGCTAATTTTATAGGAACATCACAGCTTGTTTTTATTGTCCATAATGAGTTACATTGTTTAGTGGGCCAACAATGAGTTGTTATCCCCAATTCCCCAATGCCCCCCCTCTCCATCCCCAGTCAGCTGGCTATCCTCCTCTGTGGGCCGTCTGGATCAGTCTGTGGTAGGGGACCCTGGATAGCCTAGTATTCAGCCGGGTTCTCCTGACCCAAGTGTGTTGTTACTGAGGGGTGCCATGCCTCTGGATAATCTCCCCCACCATGGCTCTCACAATCTTTCCGCCCCCCTTCCACTCAGTTCCCTGAGTCGTGGTGGGTGAATATTAAGGCTGCTTTAATGTTGTGAGCTTAGGGGTCTTTGTGTCGAGAAGCGTTGGTTTCTGTCTCACCGGCTTATCCTGGGTTGATTGAATGGCTGTGGCTGTGGGTCCCTAACGAAACAATAGCAGCTGCTTCCCCATGCGGAGCCTAAGACCTTCCCGGCCATGGGCTTTTCCCTGGTTTAGAGCACCAAACACGAGTGCCCTCCGGTGAAGCAGGTCTCAAATCCAATAGGAAAGTAAGTGGTTGCACTCACAACAGCTGAGCCACTACTGGATCAGCAGGCCCGTCTTACCTGACACGTGTACACAAGGTCCGTAGCCAAGAACCGTTGGCAAAGCCCTGCCCCCGACAGCATGCCCAACACCTTCCAGCCTTACAAAAGCCAGTCTGCAGAGTAACATTTCCCCCTAGACTGATTTCTCTGTGTCCCGAAACCAAAGTGTGTGCTGTCTTCAGCAAAAGGGAGCCATCATCTAGTTCTGCCACTCCACCAACCACAGTGGGAGTAGCCTAAATTTATGATTTGTGTGGCCTTCCTGGACAACAATTCATGAGGAGATAGTTCCTCCCTCTCACTGGAATTTTTATTGAAAACCTTAGGATTTCTGGGCGTGCCTTTTTCAACCTGCTGTGTTTGACTCTAGCACCCGATTTAATGACCTTTTCTTTTGTTCAATCAAACCAGCCCTTGTAGGATTGTAAGGCAAGTGTAAACATGATTAGACCTTGCTATTCCCAGCCCAGTGTTTGTGAAATGGGTGCCCCTTTCACGGTCAGTTCTCCGTGGGTGCCCATACGTAGCAGTTAGGTGAGGCCTTGATGGTTGCTTCACACGTTCATTGCTTGGATAGAAATGATTCCACGAAGCCAGTGGCAGAATACACACAGGTTGAGGCATACTTGCCCTGTGAAGTTCACCTGCCAACGAATCCCCCATGGGACAAGGTTACTTCTATACTTGCCCTGTCATGCATTCATTCATCTGTAGAGGCCATAATCACTAACAGATCACAAATTTGATAGAATGTCAAGTATCAGAACATTTCAAGGGAATTCCAGATGCTTTAGCTGTTCTCCAGCCTGGAGTGACTCCTCTGGGGCTGGACTTCATGTGAGCCACAAGCGGCTTCCAGCAGCACCTAAGGACAGATGGCCCGTGTTTTGATGAGGTCATCTGCTTCTTAGTTCCCAGAGAACTCAACTGGCTATGGGCTTCCATAAGAAAAACCGCCAGAGGCGCTCCCTCCTGTTGAACCCATATAGATTTCTTTCCACGTCTGATGTACCCACAGTGGCCTACCCAGCACCTACCAGTTCTCCTTTTCCCACTGGAATATCCATGGAGCCAGGACTTTACCTGAGGCCCGATTGTCAGTAGAGAGCGACATGGGTCAAGTCTCATGAGTTACGACTGTGATCTTTTCTTCCTCTCTTTTTCTTCTTGGGGCAGGGTCTGACTCTACTCCAAGCTGACCTGATCAATTCACTCTGTAGCCGAGGCTGGCTTCCCACTCAGTGACCCTCCTACCTCAGCCTACCAAGTACTCGGCTCTCCACATCGGTCTTAACTCAGCCTGTTTCCTTCCTTGTCCTCATTTGTATTGCTGCAGCCACCCATTCCTGTCTGATGCTCCCCCTGTGCCATCTGTGTACCAGGCATCTACAAGGGTGGCACTTGGTCTTGCCTGGCTATTGGATCAATTACTGGGAGAGGCTGAGGGGCTTGAGAGGACACTGGTCCTGGTACAGTCTGCTTGGCACTGGAGGAAGAGCTTTGGGCACCATACGTTATTGCTGCCACCTTTTAGAGTGTGACTGTGTGGGCTCCAGAAAGAGGCTTGGCTGAAAAGCCTTCGATCCTCCTCTGAAGTGGATAAGCTCTTTGCACTGCTACTGAGGTGAAGCCATGATGGGCGCACCTCTCAGGCTCCAGTTGCGCCCTAGTGCTGAGCTTCTGCCACTTTGCAGGACTGAGACCGAACTCGGTTGGAACCGTTTGCTCAGAGTAGTTACTGTGCATATTATGCAAGCGAGGGTTGGACTCCACCTGAAAGACCCTGCGCAGAACCATGTGGGATGGGACAGGCTGTGCAGGAATCTGCAAGCATCACCACATCCATTCATGATTCCCACACCGCACATGGCTTTTAGCTGAGTTCTGTCCCCAGGGTGGCCTTCAGCACCTTGGCCTTGGGCTGGAGTGTCGAGTGCTTGCCTCGCATGTGGAAGCACTTGAGTTCAACACCCAGAACAAAAACAAAGCCCAAAAAAGCAACCCATCCTCACTTGCCCACTTGGACCCTCGCAGTTCTGCAGTCTGCTCACCTCCCGGGGCTGCACATCTGGAAGCAGGGTGGGTGCAGCAGCCACAGGAGACGAGGCCCAACCAGCCCTGGCTCCAGGCCTTGAGAGGCTGGCCTGCTGTCCCTAGGATCCATAGCAGCCAAAAGCGCTTGGAACTATCTCTTAGGTTGGCAAAACGGGCCTGTCCTGCATAGCCCCACGCCGACTTTCTCTCTTGACATGCGGTGTTGTTTCATCAAAGGAACCCAAGGTTCTCCTTCACCTGCCTCCTTCCACAGCTCTATGGTCAGAGCAACCTGAGTCCTCTTCTCCCCGACTCATGCTGCATGCTCAGGAGGCATGGATGTGCGCTGGGGTCGTGACCCTCATTAGAAAAGTGGTTTCAACAAGGCCTTCCCACACTGCTTCTCTATCACTCCACCTGCCTCCTCTGGCCTTGCCCTGTGGTCCGTCTCTGCCTCTGCTCCATTCCTCCTCCTCTCGTGAGGTAGCTACATCTCCCCGAGTCCACACAGCATTCCTCTATCACTCTAATTGTGGAAAACCTCAGGACGTCCTGCTTCCATCCTTCTAGGCCTTCATGCAGATGGTCACAACAGCCCCATTGGTCTCTGTAGCCAATACTGCACACATGCATGTGCACACGTGCACACACACACCCTCACTGTCCATCACTCATCTGCCAAGGTGATCTGTCAAACATGGTAGAGTGTGGACAGACATTCAATGATACCTTCATGCTGTAACAAAAGGAAGATGCCAAGTAAATGTTTAACATCACGGTTTTATTTAAATCCACTAAAGTACTGAGGACTCGGCAGAGTCCGCGTGATCCAAATTCCCAAGTGAGAGGAAATGGCTGCTTCACCCTGCCCTGGGCAAAGGCAGATAGTGAGCCGTCTGAAAGAGAGCATCAAGAAATCAACCAAAGTTGTAACAAACTCCTGGACTGGGGAAAAGGCTGGGAACCCAGAAGTGCCCCAGACAAGCTAATCGCCACCCTCCTAACCTCCCACACAGGACTCTGCTGAGAAGGCAGCACCTGAGAGCCAATCTCCCATCTTGCACCAGCCCCAAATCCCAGCTGGACAGAGGGGTCTGACTGCATCTGACTAAAAGCCAGAGCCAATCATGCTGTTAAATCCCAGCTCAGCTCCCGATTCAAAAGAAAAGGCCTTCCCCACCTGATGGAGGAGAGAGGGTACTCACTCTGGAAAATAAAGCCTATATTCCACTCCAGGCTCTACCATTCATTTGTTCCCAGTGTCCAACACACCAATGGCAATCACAAGACATGCGAGGAAGCAGGGAAACAGCATCCACAACCAGGACAGAGAACAGTCAACACATTGAGCCACACAGTGAATCCAGATGTTGGGACGGACAGCAATTTCAATCCTGACATCCCAGCTAGAACTCTCCATGTCTCCCTTTGCCCTAAAGAAAAGTCCCAGGCTTGTGGGTGGCGCTAAACCCTGAGACAGTCAGCCTGTGGCTGAGCTGGGTCTTAAGTGACCAACATCAAGGTTGAAAAAAGGGCATCTAGCATTCAGGACAGGACAATGTCCCATCACAGTGTTCAGAATAGCGTGTGATCTAAAGCGAGTGAATTGTCTATGTCTGGAATTTTCCATGATTATTTTCAGACGGTCGTTTTCTGTGGGCGTGTGGAACCACGGAAGCCATGGACAAGAGGGACCCCTGCACACTGATTTTTTTTATGAAATCCAATGGAATATTATAAAATTTTCTGATGGGCACAGGCTTTGTGTTCTCACGTTCTGTACCCTGTGGAACAGCCTGGGCCAGGATGCCGCAGGCCTCACAGAGACTCTGGTTGACGATGCAGTTTAACCTCAAACAGCACCCATGGAACAGACAGCCAGGCAGCCCAGAAACTTGTGATGGTTCCTTCAGTTCTTCCTACCTGCCCAGGTCTTTCTCACCTTTGGTTTCGGTGTGTTTTTCCATGGAGTCTGTCTTCCTGGGCTTGCACACCAGCAATCAATCCCCCTGTCTTGCCTCAGGCTATATACCACTCTCCAAGTCTCCAGCTGGAATTTTCATATACATGGTTGGTTGGCTATGACATATCTGCTTTAGAACTTTTAGACTCTCCCATTGCCGTTAGGATAAAATCACATGGCTAGGATGCTGCCAGATCTCCCCCTAGGACGCTTCCAGATCTCCCCTTAGGATGCCACCAGATCTCCCCCTAGGATGCTGCCAGATCTCCCTGGACACGGCCAGATCTCCCCCTAGGATGCCACTAGATCTCCCCCTAGGGCTCTGCCAGATCTCCCCCTAGGATCCTGACAGATCTTCCCCTAGGATGCTGCCAGCTCTCCCCACTAGGATGCTGACAAATCTCCCCCTAGGATGCCACTAGATCTCCCCTTATCCACCACATGCCCAGGGCCTCCTCTGCCCTCCCAGGGTCATGATCTTTCCAAACAGAGGTACCATGGATGTTGTTTCTGAGGTTCCTTCTTTTAGAGTGTTGTTCCCACTTGTCTACCTGGTTACCACCCATCTGATGACTATCATCTTGTCTTTTTATATTTTTATTTATTTGAGACAGACAGACAGACAGACAGACAGAGTAGGTGTGCGTGTGTGCCAGAGCATCCTGCCACTGCAAATGAACTCCAGATACATCATCACTTGGTGCATCTGGCTTTATGGAGGTACTGAGGAACTGAACACAGGCTGTCGGGCTTTGCAAGCACCTTTAACCACTGAGCCATCTCCCCGGCCCCATGTCATCTTTTATGCCACATTTAAACGGCCACGCTTCCTGAGACGGCCTTTGCTGGCCAGCCTGCTTGGGCCAACCCCTGTGTCTAGGTCTCCTCAATCACATGCACCTAGTCACAGCCTCGTGGGAACAGCAGCATCGGCTCACGCATGGCAGGTTGAGTTCAGGTCAGTCTGCCCCTCCCAGGCCGCTCTGTGTGTGAGGCTCCAGGGCCCATCAGACTTTGGGGGAGGGTAGTAAGTAGCCTGTCGTGTGGGATGCAGTTAGTAGGTGCTTCTGTGGGGAAATGGTTAGTAGCTGCCTGGGAGGAGTGTGGTCACGCAAGCAGCTGGTGCTAGAGGGCAGAGCGGCAGCCATGGACTCGGCACATCCAAGGGTGGGCAGGTAAGAGGCAGCCTTGCCACAGGGCAGGGACCTTCTCATGGGTGCTGGTTCCTCCCCAGGCCTGACTACCACCACCACCACCACCATCCTGACCCCACAAATCAGGGATGAGCCAGGCAGTGACGCCAGTGACCTGGAGGAGGAGGGCCTGTGGCCCACCCTGTGCACCTTCGTGGCACTCTTTCTGCTCACTCTGCTCTACAGTGGCTTCGTAACCTTCATCAAGGTGGGTCTCCTGCTGAACCCTGGCCAAAGGGTGGGGAGGGGTAACACGCCCTTCCAGGGGCATTTTGAAGCCAGGCCAGCAATTCCAGAAGAGCCAGGGTGGGGCTGAGGGAAGCACCAACCAACTGTGGGCCACAGATAACCCCTGGCCCCAGGCCCAGGGCCCTCCCGCTTTCTCAGGCCGTGACCCCCAGGACTGACCCCCGGGCTCTCTGGCAGGTGAAGTAGACGTGGACAGAACACTTGCCCCAGATGAGAGGCCCACAGAGAGGATCCTCAGGACACATGCCATGCAGGGAGAAGCTTCAGAGCCAACAGCTGCCTGGCCTCTGTCCAAGCCTCCAAGTCAAGAGGACGAGCATCTTCAGCAGCAGGTGAAGCCAGGCCCTGCTGCCCGGCCCTGACGGTCACCATCTCCCACCTTCCCCAGAGCCACAGGTCCTACCTGCCACCCCAGCCACCCTCCATAAACGTGCTGCAGTTTACTTTGCCTGCCTCCTGCTTCTTTGTCTCTGTGGTCTGGGTTAGTTAGGTCAAGCACACGGCGGACTGCAAGTTCATTCTAAAAGGGTGCCTCACTGAGGAAAAGTACTCTGAACTTAGCGGGCTGGAAGACCCTCCTCCTACCTTGAATAAGCAGTTGTGCTGTTAAGAATGTAGATGGGTTGGAGCCATGTGAGAAATAAGGAAAAGAAACAGAGGCTTCAGACGCAGCTGCAGCGCTGGTTTATCCCAAAGACATACGATCACCATTCTTACATGTTCCAGGATAATCGCTGTGCCTGCACACTCAGCCGCAGAGCTAGAGATTTTTGAAAACTGGGGGACGGGGAGGAGGGAATGAGCAAGCAAAGGCGTAAAGCTAAACAGAGGTTTTGCTTGTCTCTGCCTGATCAGTTTGTTGACCTTCGGAGAGCATGAAGAATTGGAGGAGGTGTGTTTCATCAACCGTCTGCTGAGAGCTAATGGGAAAGGGGATTGTGGTTTTGGCCCTTATAAATCTCGAGCCTGTTAGGCTGTCATTTCTGTGATAGATATTTCTTATCATGTTCTATAGTCAGGGATGCTCCACAGGAATTTCTCTGCTTCCACCACGTTTACCCAGT
The DNA here is from genome assembly GCA_004024765.1 of Zapus hudsonius. Taxonomy (NCBI): domain Eukaryota; kingdom Metazoa; phylum Chordata; class Mammalia; order Rodentia; family Dipodidae; genus Zapus; species Zapus hudsonius. The sequence continues at coordinate 3,447 of PVHP010028202.1, read as the reverse complement.
GACTTTTTTTTTTGCCCACTCAGTAGTCTCATATGCTCACGCAAGTGAGCACAGATGCCCACAAACGCATATGCACAGTACTCCCAAGCACGTGTGCGTACAAATACGTGTGCATAAAATCACAGGAAGATGTGCATGAAGTCACAGATCTACGCATGTGCACACACTCCCACCAAGGCCTTGGGCGGCAGGAACAGAAACCATTCCACACACTCGTCTTTCCATGTGATGTGGCCCCACTTTTGTTAAGGTCAGGAGAGTTTTCTTTTCTTTAAACAAGAAAACAATTCTTGGTAACCACAGTGGGGACTGAACCAGAGAATCTCCAGGGCTTGTAGGTCAGCCAGTCTGACCAAGAATGGCAGCTCTGGTTTCAGTATGAGACGCTGTATCAAGGAAACAGAAAGGTGACAGGACACCTAATGCTCTCCCCAGGCTTCCACATGTGTATGCACAGGGCATGTGCATCTACACACACATGCACACAATACACGTACACATGCCACCAAGCACAGACCACACAAATAATGTCAAGACATCTCACCTGCAACAGAAAGACGAAGAAGCAATAAGAACAAGGAGAATGTTGCTCACAGAACCTACCTTTTCCTTCTCTTTCTCTTTTGGTTCTTCCAGAGGGGCAGGACATGCAAATGTGGACGGTTTGCAATTTCTACTGAACTTTCGGCATCTGAAGAAATAAAACAACTTTTTGCAAAAAAAAAAAAAGAAAAGAAAAGAAAACAATTCTTTAATAACAAAGAAGCAGACAGAGTAGGCCCTAGATTCCAGGCCATGAAGAAGAAGGGACAGGAAGCTATTGAGTGAAAGATGTAGCGAGCGACATATCACTTAAGACAGCCCGGAATGACGGGCTTCAGGAAGCTGTCCCTCCCGCCCGCCAAGGACAGAGACCCAAAGTGTGAGGCTGTAGTACTTCTATGGAGAATGACATGAAATCCACAGAAGGCAGTGAGAAGCAGTGGGTCTAGAAGAGGCAAATGGCTCGCAGCACGCCTCCAGGAATCACCTGGAATGGGGGTTTGGTTATTAAAATGGGTTTTGGCCTGTGGCTTTATTCATGGGCTGTATTAACCTAGGTTGCTTCTTTGGGGGTGAGCAACCTCGCTTCAGCCCAAGGCAAGACTCGGGAGAGGGACGGTGGGCTCTCGGAGAAAAGGCTACGAGCTTGGACTGGCTGGACATGGTGTGCAGGCTGGTTTCTGGGGGTGTTTGCTCTCCACCACCCTTCCCTGAGCCCCAGGCTAGGATCCTGGCCTCTCTGGATCTTCTGAAGCTGTAAGTCTAGGATAAGGATACATGACTGAGGTTTTATTTGGAAAGGAAAAATAAGGGCTGCATGTACATTCTCCATCCCATGAGGTAGGGCTGGACCATGTCAAGAACAATCTCGAGGAATGGAGGTCCCTGAGCCTGCGGAGACATTTGGGCATTGGGTGCATTGATGCCAGGAATGGGGGGGCAAGTTGTTATGTGGAGGCTTCACCCCAGGCAAGGCCTAGAGACACACAGGGGACTGGTAAGAGCCATGGACCTTGGACTGGACAGGCCAATGTTGGACAGGGCTTTGGCAGGAACAACGAAAGGGTTTGGACATCTGGAGATGCCCATCTACAGGGAGTTAGTGCCACGTAGCTGAACAGGGTGGTAACTGGCCCCGCTGCTTACTCCTGTGTGACCTGTAATGAGACCCTGAATCTCTGTATTTCACTTCTTCCGTCAGAAAGTGAGCAAAAACCTACCCCTACCTTCAGCGAAGTGGAGAGTCAGTAAAATCCCAAGTGAACTGAGAAAAGAGGCCAGCACCAGGCAGCACCCGAGAAACGCCATCCTCCTATGACCTGCTGGGACTTGGTCCTCCCCCAAAGTCACGCTGATAGATTCCCTACAGTGTGCTGATGTCAGGAGGTAGAGCCTCTGGGGAGTGACAAGGTCATGAGGGTGGACGCCTCATGACTGGGATTATTGCCCTTGCTCGGGAGCCAGAAAAACCCTTCACCTTCTGAGGGGAAGACACAGCAAGAAGGCACTGTCTGTGAGCATGGAAATGGGTCCTACGGAACACAGAAGTTTCTGGAGCCTTCGTCTCAAACTTCCAGTCTCAGAACCATGAGAAATGCATTTCGTTGCTTGAGTCACTCAATTTAAGGTGTTTTTTTTAGGGATCCAACCGAACTAAAACATCAGCCAGCATCGTCTGGCAAACAACCAGAGAGCCTGGAAGGGACCCTGGCCCATTCCCCGTCCCACCAATGGGAAGGGAGCTCAATATTGGCCAGCTCCCCCTCCCATGCTTTTTTCTCCACCCATAGGTGGGAGCTGAAAGTGAAGGTCAGCAGGGAACACCCTCTCCCTTGGTCTTCTTGCTGACTGTCCTTCTCACTATTCTCCTGGCTGAGCTCCTCCAGTATCGGTGCCTGATAACATTTGTGCACCTTTGGCTCATGTCTCGGCCCTACAGTGTGGCTTACACTCCACATGCTGGCCCTGGGGTCAGTGGCACATCTCCTACTCAAGACAGTGACAGCAAGGTGCCCCACCGCCAGAAGTATCCTCATCCTGGCTCTCAGACCTATAGAGCTGGGACCTTATGCGGCCACAAGCCAGATGGGATTGAGTGAAGGACACTGACAAGGGGCCCCTGTGGCCCTGGGAATGACCACAGGTGTCCTTAGGAGAGAGTGGCTGCCGGATCCCTGCCACCGTCTATGACACCAAAGACGGGCTGCACTGAAGACAAAGAGACAACAGCCATAGAACTCAGCTCCAGAAGGAGGAAAGGAGGAAGAGCAGGTGGCCAGGGGCACCCTGATCTATGCCAGTGAAGCTCTCCCAGCTTAGTGGCCCTCCCTTATAGCCACCGTGGGGAGAGAACCCTAACTCTCCCTTCACTCCTGCCGTCCCCAGGCCACCCTCCCAGATTTCCAGGCCCCTGTGCACACCTGGCATGCCTCTCCACCTCCCTCTTCTCTGCACCCCAATACCCCATCAGCTCCTGCTTAGTCTTCCCACATAGCGAACTCAGTGGCAGCCTGGGTCTCGATGAGCAGGGACAATGCAGGCTGCAGCCTTGGGGCGCCTACAACCCTCCCTGTGCTGCAGCCCTTCCCATAAAGCAGCAGTGGGGCAACTGAAGAGGTCATGGGACTCAGGTGCTCCCAAGACCCATAAGGCTTACTTTGCATGTCCCAGATGCAGGTCCTCCAGAGGCTGTGGACCCTGGCTCTGACCATGCCCACGACTGACTCCCACCCCAAATGGCATGCAGGCAGCACACACAGACAGTACTGACAAGCACCCTATAATCCTCTCCTCTGCTTCAAGCTAACCAGCTACCCTAAGAAAGTACAACAGAGCTCAAGTCCCGCACTCTCCTACGGCATGTCCTCTGGCCTGCCTGGCCCTTTGCGGTATCTCCCACCTAAG
>PVHP010028201.1:0-23336 GCA_004024765.1 Zapus hudsonius | reverse complement strand
TCCACTGGATAACCTCCTCCATGGGTCGTCTGGATCAGTCCTTGTGACAGGGGACCATGGATAGCCTAGTATTCAGCCAGGTTCTCCTGGCCATGCCTCTGGATAATCTCCCCCACCACGGCTCTCACAATCTTTCCGCCTCCTCTTCCGCAAAGTTCCCTGAGTCGTGGTGGATGAGTATTAAGGCTGCTTTAAGGTTATGAGCTTAGAGGTCTTTGTGTCGAAATCATTGGTTTCTGTCTCATTGGCTTATCCTGTGTTGATTTAATGGCTGTGGCTGTGAGACGTGTTTATTTTCATGTGTATTTGTATAAAGATGTTGGAGGTGCAGGTGTGTATGGTGTGCATATGTGTGGAGGCTAGAAGACAACCTCAGGTGTTGTCCCTAGGAATGCCTTCTACATATATATTGTTTTTTGAGACAGGATCTATCATTGACCTGGAACTTACCAATTAGGGGAGACTGGCTGGCCAGAGAGCCCCAGGATTCCATCTATGTCTCCCTCAGGACTGGGATTGCAAACCTGTGCTATCACACCCAGCATTTTTTTACATGGATTCCGGTCCTCAAGCATACACTGAGCTATCTCCCCAGTATCTCACATACATTTATTTATTTATTTATTTATTTTTGGTTTTCAAGGCAGACTCTTGCTCTGTAGACCAGGCTGACCTAAAACTCTCAGCACTATTCCTACCTCAGCCTTCTGAGTGCTGGGATTAAAAATGTGAGCCACCTGCCTCACATGTTTTTTTTTTTTTTTGGTTTTTCGAGGTAGGGTCTCTCTCTAGTCCAGGCTGACCTGGAATTCACTATGTAGTCTCAGGGTGGCCTTGAACTCATGGTGATCCTCCTACCTCTGCCTCCCGAGTGCTGGGATTAAAGGTGTGCGCCACCATGCCCGGCCTCACATGTATTTATTTATCTCTATAAAAAAATTATTTAAGGCTGGGCATGGTGGCCTTTAGTCCCAGCACTCAGGAGGATTTCAGTGAGTTTGTGGCCACTCTGAGACTGCATAGTGAATAATTCCAGGTTAGCCACCATGTCTGGCTCTAGTCTTTATTTTATTTATTTGTTTGCCTGTGTTCGTTAGTGTGTATGAGAGAGAAAGAGAGAGATGCAGAGACAGAGACAGAGACAGAAAATAAACATGCCAGGACCTCTTGCCACTGCAAATGAACTCTAGATACAAACATCACTTTATGTGTTTGGCTTTATGTGGGTACTGGGGAATAGAGCCTGGGTCATCAGGCTTTGCAAACCAGTGCCTTTAACCACTGAGCAATTTCCCTGGCTCCTCACATATATTTTTAAAATTAAAAAATTCAATTGGTGTATGAGCTAGGTTTGTAGCTCATTTGGTAGATTACTTGCTCAGCTTACACAAAGCCCTCAGTAGATCTCCAACATCACATAAACCTGTGTACCAACACGCACTTAAAATCCCAGCACTTGAGGCCGGGTGTGGTGGCACACACCTTTAATCCCAGCACTTGGGAGGCAGAGGTAGGAGGATCACCATGAGTTCAAGGCCACCCTGAGACTACATAGTGAATTCCAGGTCAGCCTGGGCTAGAGCGAGACCCTACCTCGAAAAACAAAAACAAAAACAAAACAAAACAAAACAAATCCCAGCACTTGGGAGGTAGAAGCAGGAGGACCAGGAGTTCAAGATCATTCATTCTTGGGGAAGAGGGGCATTGGGGAACTGGGAATAACAACTTATTGTTTGCCCATTAATTGTAACTCATATATGTAATGCATAATAATAATAAAAAGATCATTCATTCTCCAAGAATAGATGAGTTCAAGGCCAGCCTTGGATACAGGAAACATGGTATCAAAAAAGAAAAAAAAAAATGGTATGATGGGCTCACGGTTTTCTGAGATCTGGCTGCTGGGGGAGGGACTGATTTCCTTCAGTGTTGTCGCCATTGGCAAGTTACCCTGCTCCTGTAAGAAAACACCAAAACCAACCAAATAGGTATCAAATGAAAGAGGAAAGAGATCATCAGAAGTGGAAGTGGGGGGATAAGAGATGGTAAGGGGCCGGGCGTGGTGGCGCACACCTTTAATCCCTCAGGAGGCAGAGGTAGGAGGATTGCTGTGAGTTTGAGATCAGCCTGAGACTACCTAGTGAATTCCAGGCCAGCCTGGGCTAGAGTGAAACCCTACTTTGAAAAAACAAAACAAAACAGAGGGGAGAGGGGAGAGGGGAGAGGGAGAATGTGTATGGTTGAGGCAGGGCCTCCAGCCACCTCAAATGAACTTCAGATGCATGTGCCACTTTTTGCATCTGGCTTTACGTGGGCACTGGGGAATCGAACCAGGGTCATTATGTTTTGCAGGCAAGTGCCTTAACCATTGAGGCATCTGTCCAGCCCTGTTTTAATTTTTTTCAGTGGGGTCTCAAACTAGCTCAGCCAGACCCAAAATTCATTCTGTAGCTCAGACTGGCCTGGAACTCCCAGTGATCCTTGTACCTCAGATTTAGAAAGCCAGGATTAAAGGCATTCACACCACACTTGGTTTAAAATATGAAAGATAAAATGCTGGAGTTGGGATCTAGTGGTCAAGTGCAGCTTGTTTTACACGTGTGAGGAGCTGAGTGTGATGCCTAATACCATACGAGAAAAAAACCATTACAGGGCTGGAGAGATGATGGCTCTGGATTAAAGGTGTTTGTCTGTAAAGCCTGATGGCAAATAACCATGTAAAGCCAGATGCACAAAATGGCATATGCATCTGGAATTCATTTGGAATGTCAGGAGGCTCTGGTGTGCCTATATTCTCTGTCTCTCAAATAAATAAATATGCAAATAAATTTTAAAAAATCAAGTACAATTTGGCTGGGCATGGTGGCACACTTCTTTAATCCCAGATTTCAGGAAGCAGAAGTAGGAGGTTCGCTGTGAGTTCAAGGCCAACCTGAAACTACAGAAAGCATTCCAGGACATCCTGGGCTGGAGGGAGACCCTACCACACACACACACACACACACACACACACACACACTCAAGCACAACTTGATGAATTTGCAGTGATACACCTATGTGGCCAGCACCAAGAAACAAAACAATGAGGGGTCACATTGTATCTCCCCATGTGTGCCACCTGTAAATCAGGAGTGCTAACACAGATGTACTTTGGGAACTGAAAACACAGGGTCCCTTAACTTGGGGTTCATGTGGGCTTCTGAGACCCATTGAAATTAGAGGCCTTCATTAGATTTCTCAAACCTGGAGAAGAAAGGGACACTGAAGGCCGGTGGTGAACTCATTCACTCAGCATGCATCCTCACAGGAAAGATGACTACCATCTGAGAACCTCCACGCCGGGTGCTATGGCAGCCAATGCTGAAATGTGGCAGGCCCGGGCACAGATGCCTTTAATCCCAGCACTCAGGAGGCAGAGGTAGGAGGATGGCCGAGAGTTCAAGACCAGCCTGAGACTGACTACCTAGTGAATTCCAGGTTAGCCTGGGCTAAAAGCGAGACCCTATCTGGAAACACCAAAAACAAACAAAACAAATTTTTGTTTGGTTTTTCGAGGTAGGGTCTCACTCTAGTCCAGGCTGACCTGGAATTCACTATGTAGTCTCAGGGTGGCCTTGAACTCATGGTGATCCTCCTACCTCTGCCTCCCGAGTGCTGGGATTAAAGTGTGCACCACAGTGCTGGACAAAAAAAAACTTTTTTTAGCCGGGCGTGGTGGCGCACGCCTTTAATCCCAGCACTCGGGAGGCAGAGGTAGGAGGATTGCTGTGAGTTCAAGGCCACCCTGAGACGACATAGTGAATTCCAGGTCAGCCTGGGCTAGAGTGAGACCCTACCTCAAAAAACAAAAAAAAAAAAAAAAAAAAAAAAAAAAAAAAAAAAAAAAAAAAAAAAAAACTTTTTTTAATTAAAGAAAAAAAAAACTGCTGAGATGTAAATATTACAACTTCTACTTGGCACCTATGGGAACTGAGGCTGGGAAGGAAGTGCCTTTCCCAATGTCACAAGTTAACTATGTGACGATTTGCAAAAGCCAGTTTTCCCCATCAGATCTGTTACACCCAAAACCTGGGTTTTTGCTGCTAGACCGCTAAAGCTGCTGTAACATCGAGTTACCTAACTTCTATTCAGAACAAGCTAAACTTGAAATACCAGACTGCAAAGGAACTGAAAGAAAAAAAATCCCTAGGCTTCTCTCTCTCTCTCTCTCTCTCTCTCTCTCTCTCTCTCTCTCTCAACGTGTTTTTAACCAATGGGAACTCACGGCCAAGGTGAAAGTGCAGCAGCCTTTAAAAGATGCACTTTGCCTTATAGAGGTGTGGCCTCTGTAGGCTCTCTCCAGTAGGAGTTAACCAATCTATCTAACCACAAACTGTCATTACGCTGCACTTTGGAAGACAGCTCTGATTGGTTGGCCAAGACAGCAACATTCGAATTTAAAGAAAAACCAAAACAAGGAAGGGTTACTTCAGGGAAAAAGATAAAGCTTTGTTGTAAGAGGAAACTCCAACTGGAGTCAGAGATTAGGCACTGGACACCTGTTTTAGGGCAAGACCATTATCATTCGGTGTTAAGACTGTTCATTTCTTCACCAAGAAACCAGCCCCTACCTTAAGGAGAAGATATGACCTGAACACACTTAAAAAAGGTGCTTTGTAAATTGCAGGGGGTTACAAAATGTTAATCATTGCAAGGTTGTATAGCGTAAGATTGAAAGCAGAATTTGCCTGTTTACAAAGTTACAGCAGAAGCAGGAGGCAGTGCAGAAATCGCAGCAATTGATGCCTCCTTCCCTGATCACTGGGTCACATATGGATACGGGTTTCCTGTCCCTTGGCCCACGCAGGAGACTGCATCTGCAGATATACATAATAAAATCCTTGCACAGAGGAAAAGAAAAAGCGGGCCACTTATTTGTAAGAGGAAACTGGCCTCATGTTATGGACTGAAATATTGCATCCTCTTGGTACATTTAATGCATACCTTTGATTCTGGGCTGTATACTCAAGCTGAGTGAAATAGGATAAATGAAAACGAATGATCTCAAGACATATACATTTTTCTTATATACAAAGTGAATAGTGAACAGTAACATTTTAGAGAATTTGAAATGCTGAACTATAACTCAGTCATTTTCATCAGAGAGAATTTATACTTCAGAGGATAATTTTTTTGTTGTTGTTTTTGGTGTTTCAAGGTAAGGTCTCGCTCTAGTCCAGGCTGACCTGGAATTCACTATGTAGTCTCAGGGTGGCCTTGAACTCATGACAATCCTCCTACCTCTGCCTCCCGAGTGCTGGGATTAAAGGCATGCGCCACCACGTTCGGCTTCAGAGGATAATTTAATACACAAGCCTGCAAAATACATGGTTTCGGCTGGGCGTGGTGGCGCACGCCTTTAATCCCAGCACTTGGAAGGCAGAGGTAGGAGGATCGCCGTGAGTTCGAGGCCACCCTGAGACTACAGTGAATTCCAGGTCAATCTGGACTAGAGCGAGACCCTACCTCGAAAAACCAAAAAAAAAACAAAAACAAAAAAAAAACATGGTTTCAAATTTTGTGCCCTCTTTCTTTTCTTTCCTTCCTCCCTCATTCTTCTTCTTTCTTTTTCGAGGTAGGGTCTCATTCTAGTCCAGGCTGACCTGGTGCCCAGATGATCCTCCAATCTCAGTACTGGGTGTGTGCCACCGAACCTGATCTATATCCTTTATTTTATGCTCATGAAATAAAGTATAATCAGACAACTCACAGAGCTACCAAACAGCAATGGAGAAGTTTCAGATTTTTTTTTGTTGAAATTCACTTTATTTAAAAAAACTGTCATGAACAATAAATTACAATCATTTCCCCCTTTTATAAATTCTTCATAAAATATATTTGACAATTTTAAAAGAAAATTTCAAAAGTTGCTTTTACTTCTGAAGTGCTGATGACTTATTTTTTTGACTATTTTGTCATGCTGGTGAATTATTTTGTAGCTGCTACAATAGTTTGATTGATAACATTTTACAGTTAAAAACATAAACAAAGAAAAAAACAGACCAGCAGAAAGAACTATTATGTGCTATTCTCTGACACTTAACACTTGCTTCATCGTAATGACAAAGTATCCCTTAGCACCAAAAATCTATAGGAACCCCATCTTTCTAAGTGGTAACTAGTGCAAAATAACTTTCTAGGAACTAGCTGTACAACCCTATGTTTCACTGGACAAAGCTGCCTGTAAGCTTATTTGAGATATTTGGTCTTTTAAAAAATTAAGACAAATTTCATAAACACTATAAGCCATGACAAGAGACTCTTATGAGGAATCATTGTTTACTGAGTACCTATTATGGGCAAGGCACTGTTCACAAATTCTTGATTGCAGTTTTCCTCTGGCAAATATTTGAAATTTCCAAGTATCACTAATCATCTTCTTTTTCTTATTCCTGACTGGAAAAGGTGCATGGCTAAAGGCCATTTTCAACTTGTTATCAACGAAACTTTAGTGCTGAGCACATAGTAGGTACTTAATAAATACCTCTGAATGAAAGAACAAAGACAAAGAAATTACTATCCATTTGCTTGGTTTCATAGGCTACTTTAGAATACAAGGATTTCAGAAAACTCTAGAACAACTTTCCTGATCACTTTACCTCTAATGAAAGAAAGAATTGTACTTTATAGGAAAAATCTTTCAAAAAAGATTATATAATTGAGGCTGTGGATGTAGCTCAGCGGTAAAGCGCTTATGTGGACATGTGCAAGGTGCTGGGTGTAATCCCAGGCACCACAAACAAAACAAAACAAAGACAAAGTAAATTACACTCATTATTTTAAGTGAGGCAGGACCAAAAACTATGCACTTAGGAAATGCCTTTGAAGAGCAGAGGAAGGGCTGGCATACTGTCACCTATCAACCCATCTGCTAAAGTGTCATAATAATATTTTGCCTAATTTCCAGTAACTCAATCCCCTTGAAGACTTGTGTTAAATTAATTTGTTGTCCCAGCCGGCCAATTACCATGAAGATCTAGTATCTTTTCACCAGAATTCTTTATCTTGTGTTTTTTGAGGTGGGGTCTCACTCTAGCTGGGGTTGGTCTCAAACTCATGGCAATCTTCCTATCTCAGCCTCCTTGGTGCTCAGACTCAGTTCCAAAGGATTCTTTTAAAAGTTTGAAAGTGACAAGTATGTATGATTTTTTTTTTTTGAGGTAGGGTCTCACTGTAGCCCAGGATGACCTGGAACTCACTCTGTAGTCCCAGGTTGGCCTCAAACTCACAGCAATTCTCCTACTTCTGCCTCATGAGTGATGGGATTAAAGGCGTGTGCCATGACTGGCTGTGTATGAACCTTTCAGTTCAAATTTTAAACTTCTAGATTAAGTAGCATAATCTAGTGATTTTACAATACTTGTTTTTTGTGGTGTCTCACCTTTGATTACTCTCTGAGCACATTTTATTTATGTTTTTGTTTTTCGAGGTAGGGTCTAATGTTTTGTTTTAGGAAAGCATTCTTTCCTAGTGATTTTACAATACTCATTTTTTTGTGGTGTCTCACCTTTGATTACTGAGCACATCTTATTTATGTTTTTGTTTTTCGAGGTAGGGTCTAATGTTTTGTTTTAGGAAAGCATTCTTTTCTGCACTAACAGGAAAGCAAGCTAAAGACAACCATATAATTGAAATTAAATCAGCGTTAAGAGGAAGAATGGTCTCTTGCTTTCTGACATAGACCACACCAAGTGACTACAAACCGCACAACTTTTCTACCTGAAAGCAACTGATGGTACAGTATCTTCCATTTGCCAAACTGCATATCATCTCCCACTCTGCAAACAAAATGACCCAATATTTAAGATAATTACCACTACCATTACTGTCTCAAATGAGACAAGAGAAAACAGCATCAGTGCCCAAGTGACAGAGACCCCAGTGACCCAATAAGAAAGCACATCAGGGCAGGCTGTGGGAAGGTAGAGCTCATTTGGTTTCTTCAACTTGTTTAGAAAAAGTTTTAAAACCAAAAATTAATGTATCAGTTATTAGTTCACTTACAGCAATGTTTTCAGAAACAAAAGAATAGCATGCTCAGGTTGATATGAGATTGTAGGTGCTTGAGTACAGGCATATCCCAGTGAGGTGGAGGACCTGGCTAAATGGATGTGCAGTTACCTAAAGGTGTGACTGAACCACCAATGTCCTTGTCAACCTGCTACTCTACAACCAAATGACTAACTCAACTTGAATGGTGACTGGGCACTGGAGAGCTCAAACATACTCCAGCAGCTTTAACTTACTCAACTTCAATTATGTTAATCAGTCATTTTAGACCCTCCAAAATGATGCCTTCAAAAAGCTGTGTATTTGAAAAACAAACCAAAAAAACCTTAGTTCATTTTCATTAGAGAGGGACAGGAAAGGCTTGTTTATTTTTTCATCACCGATTTCACCAGCAAATCTTAAAAACCCAAACCTCTATCAAATAATTTAAACAGATGTGGCATTTTCTTCATTTGGAATGCAAAATGCACACATTCACATACTTACATATACATAAATATATACATATATGTTTCCTTTACAAAGCTTCAAAGGTTGCATTACCAGCATGCAGACCTCTTCTTCCATGGAATTGCCTAATACTGACAAGGAATGTCTAAAATATTTAAAGACATATTTCCAGAAAACTGGACTCTTCTCTTCTTGGCTCTTAAGAGAATTTTCCTGCCAAACCTCTACCAATGATCATTAAAAAAAAAATTTACACTCACATTGGTAATACACATTCAAAACATAATAACAAAATGGCCTGCTTGGATTAAGAAAAATGAGGGAAAAAAATTACCCCACAATAAACTCTAAACCCTTAGAATGTGGAGCTTAGCTTTCTGTATTCTTTCCTGGCCACAAAATGTTGCATCACTGTGAAGTCAGAAGCAGCCTATCACCCGAGATGCTTGCAAATCATATGTCACGTCTCCCAGCTGTTGTCTTTAAATGCAATTTGTACTAATCTGAGTTCTAGTTCAAAAGCATCGGGACGATCCTGAGGGTTTGCAGCCAACATTTCTTTAATCAGTTGTTTCATTCGCCCATTCATAGATTTTTTCTTCACAGGAATGAGAAGTTCCATTTTGGGATTTTCCAGAAGTGCCTCCCCAACAGGCACAATTTCAGTTCCTTGTCTGACGTAACTTCCTAAGAGCTCCTTCTTTGTTTCTGTGTCGATGAAGGTAATCCTTTCCAGCATTGCCCAGATGATAATCCCCAGAGCAAAGATGTCAGCTTTGGCTGTGTAGTGTCCTTCCCACACTTCTGGAGCCATGTAGAAATCTGTTCCACAGGCCGTGGAAAGGAAACACTTGTTGACGCTGACAGGTTCTTCTGGGTTCTGCCCAGATGCCGAACAAACTTTACTTAGGCCAAAATCGGCCACTTTCAGTGTGGGTTCCAAGTCACTGGTATCCAACCTGCTTTGAGAAATCAGGATGTTATCAGGCTTCAGGTCTCGGTGGATGATCTGGTTTTTATGCAGGAAAGCCAGGGCGCTGCTAAGTTGAAGCATGAAGCTGGTGTTAGTTTTACGATTGGGTTTCCTGGATAAAAGATACTCATTCATATCTCCTCCATCACAAAAATCCATCACAAACCACAAATAATAGGCGCTTCTGGGATCAAAGGCAATTTCTCCTTTTAATGAAGTCTCTACAAGCTATAAGAAGGAAAGAAGAGATTATGTATTCAGCTGCAAAAAGAGTAACTGATTCAAAAAGAAAAAAAAAAGAGTAACTGATTCAGAAGTTAAGTCAGTCTGCAGATTTTTTCTTTTTCAGAGCTGGGGTCTGAACCCAGGGGCTTCCCTGTACATGCTAGGCAAGAGTCCTATACAACAGCTTTTTTTTAAAAAAAAAAAAAGTGTGTGTTTTGAGCTAGGCATGGTGGTATAGCCTTCAATCCCAGCACAGGAGGCCAAGCAAGGAGGACCACCATGAGTGAGAGGCCAGCCTGGGATAGAGTGAGACCCTGCCTCAAACAAACAAAAGTAAGTGTTTGTATATGTGTGTTCGTGAGTGGGGGCCAGAGGACAACACTGGGTGCTGTTCCTCAGGAATGGTGTCCACCTTTCAGAAAAAGTCTCTCATTGGCCTGCAGCTTGCCAAGTAGGCCAGCAAGACTCACCTCCCTAGCACTGGGGTTACAGCCTGAGTCACAATGCCCACCATTTTTTACACTGGTTCTGGTGGCCAAACTCAAGTACATTCTTGTGAGGCAAGCACTTTATAAACTGAGCTCTCTCTCCAGTTTCTGTTTTTCTTTTCCTTTCCTTTCTTTTTTGGGGGGTAGAGAAAGGAGGCAGGGTTTCACTCAATCCCTGGCTGACCTGGAACTCACTCTGTAGCTCAGGCTGGCCTCAAACTCAAAAGAGAGTCTCCTATCTTGGCCTCCTGAGTGATAGGATAAAAGACATGAGCCATCATGTCTGGCTTGTCCCAGCTTCTTAAACTCAATGTAGGGGTTGTGAAAAATTTGGTAACAATAAAGGGTTTCTGAATGGGTAGTTACCAAAAATTAATTCAAAATCAAATTGCAGTGTTTTTACTGAACACATAGATTTGTCTTTTATGTAAATATAGCTGTGAAAACTAAGACATTTAATATTTCTCATAATCATTCATTACCATATCAAATCTATATTATCAAATATCAAATCTGTATTATCCATGGATTATTATGTATCAGGCATATCCATTCTGCAGCCCATGAGCAGAATCTGGCCCAGGATAGTTAAGAATTATAAACTTACTTTAAACATTATGAAGCTGAGTATGGTGGCTCATGACATTAATCCCAGCACTCGGGAGACAGAGGTAGGAGGATCAAGGCCAGCCTGAGACTGCATAGTAAATTCCAGGTCAGCCTGGGCTAGAGCGAGACCTTACATAGAAAAAAAAAAAGAATTTTTAAAAATTTAGTGTGCATGTATGATGTGTGTGTGTGGGCATGTGCAAGCCATGACACATGTGTGGAGGTCACAGAAAAACTTTCAGGGTTAGTCCTTGCCTTCTACCTCATTTGAGGCAGGGTCTCATTGTTCACTACTCTGTTTACCAGGCTTGCTGGTCCAGAAGCTTCCAGAAAATTCTCCTGTTTCTGCCTCCTTTATTGCTGTTAAACATGCTGGGATTATGGAAGCCGGTCACAGCTTCCAGCTTTTATGTGGGGTCTGGGGATCCAAACTGAGGTACTCACACTTGCATGGCAAGAGCTTTACCCACTGAGCCATTTCCCCAGCTTGACACATTTTAAGAAATTTATTTATATGTGTATATATGGACCTACCAGGGTCTCTTGCCACTGCAAATGAACTCCAGACCCATATGCCACTTTGTGTCTGGCTTTACATGGGCTGTGGGGAATTGAACCCAGGTCAGCAGGGCTTTGCAAGCAAATACCTTTAACTGCTGAGCCACTTTCCCAGTCTTAATTTTTTTTAATAACTCAATTGCATGGTTCTTGAGTATAAGCTTTGTAGAAAGAAATGACAATATTGTGTCCCAATGTCAACAGATTGGACACAGATATTAGAATGTTTATTTTTTTCCTTTCCTTTTTTGAAGCAGACTTTCATGTAACCCAGGGAGGATTCAAACCTGTGGTGTACCTGAGGCTAGCCTTGATCCTCTTGTCTCAATCTCTGAAACACGGGACTACAGATAAATTTAAGACCAATCTGGACTACAGTCTATGTAGCGAGACTATCTCAGAAAAAAAAAAAAAAAGAAAAAGAAATGTTTGATTTTAAAAATTGCTGTTTGAAGCAGGGCATAATGACACATGCCTCTAATCCCAGTACTAGGGAGGCACAGGAAGACTATGACAGAATTCCCATTTCTGAAATGGCCCTAAACACAATTCCGCCTTTTGTGTGTGTGTGTGTGTGTGTGTGTGTGTGTGTGTGTGTGTGTGTGTGTGTGTGTTTTTCTTCGAGGTAGGGTCTTACTCTAGCCCAGGCTGACCTGGAATTCACTCTGTAGTCTCATGGTGGTCTTGAACTCACAGAGATCTTCCCACCTCTGCCTCCCAAGTGCTGGGATTAAAGGTGTGCACCATTATACCTGGATTTCTTTCTTTTTTTTTTTTTGGTCTTTTTTGAGGCAGGATCTCACGGTAGCCTAGGCTGACTTGGAACTCACTCTATACCATCAGGCTAGCCTTGAACTCACTGTGATCCTCTTGTTTTGCTTTTTTAAAAATTTATTTATTTGAAATCAAAGGAAAGAGAGAAAAAGAGATATAGAGAAAATGGCCACACCAAGGCCTCCTGCTGCTGCTACAAACTAACTCCAGGTGCATCTGTAACTTTGTGCATTTAGCTTGACGTGGGTACTGGGGAATTGAATCCAGCAGTCTTTGTGAGTAAGCACCTTTAACTGCTGAGCAGACATCTCCACAGCCCTGTTTGCTTTGAGGCAGAGTTTTACACTAGTTTAGGCTGACTTGGAATTCACTCTGTAGCTCACAATGGCCTTGAACTCATGGCAATCCTTCTACCTCAGCCTCCCAAGTGCTAGGATTAAAAATGTGCATGGGGCTGGAGAGATGGCCCAGTGGTTAAGGCACTTGTCTGCAAAGCCTAACAACCTGGGTTTGATTCCCCAGTTCCCACATAAAGCCTGATGCATGCGTCTGGAGTTTGTTTGCAGGGGCTGGAGGCCCTGATGCGCTCATTCTCTCTGTCTTCTCTCTCTCTGCTTGTAAATAAATAAAAAATATTTTTTTAAAAAGTGTGTATCATATGCCTGTTTTTTAATTATAAACAAAGAGATAGAGAGAAGAGCCAGACAGAGAATGGGTGTACCAGGGCCTCCAGCCCCTGTAAATGAACCAGATACATGCTCCATTTTGTGCATCTGGCTTTATGTGGATACTAGGGTCTTACTTCTGTGGCCCAGGTTGTCCTGGAACACACAATATTTCAGACTTTGAATTCAAAATAATCTCCTTGCCTCAGCTGCTCAAGTGCAGAGATTACAGGTGTGAACCATTGTGCAGAGCTACAATTTTATTTTATTTTGTTTTTTCAAGGAAAGGACTTACTCTAGCCCAGGCTGAACTAGAACCCACTCTGTAGCCCAGGCTAGCCTCAAACTCATAGTGATCCTTGTACCTCAGCCTTCTGAATACTGAGATTATAGGCATAAACCATCATGCTCCACTACTGTGTATCTTACTTTAAACTTAATGCTTCAAAATGTCACTTTGAGCTGGGTATGGTTGTGCATGCCTGTAATCCCAACACTTGATAGGTGGAGGCAGAATGATTAGGAATTTAAGGCCATCCTCAGTTACATAGTGAGTAACAGGCCAGTTTTGGCTACATGAGACTGTCAAAAATAAAACAAGCCAGCTGGCTTGGTGGCCAACGCCTTTAATCCCAGCACTTGGGAGGCAGAGGTAGGAGGAATGCCATGAGTTCAAAGCCACCCTGAGATTACATAGTGAATTCCAGGTCAGCCTGGGCTAGAGTGAGACCCTACCTCGAAACACAAAAAATAAAATAAGCTGCACATGGTGGCAAATACCTTTGATCCCAGCACTCAGGAGGCAGAGGTAGGAGGATCAGGGTGGCCTTGAACTCACAGCTCATCATTTCATGAAGACTAAGATACAGGTGTGCATAGTGGCCTAAAAACATTTGCTGTATAGTGTCTTTCTCAGACTAATGGGTTGAACAGGAAAAATCAGAGTTGTTGAAAAGTGAGTGAACTGATAACTTTACACTGAAGTTACTGAAGTACTTCCTGTTCTTTGGTGGCAGAAGCCAAGAATACCCTTGCACACCATCTCCCCCAGTGGTGGGCAGCAGCAACTGCGATAGTCTGCAGAAGTCACTTCTGCATGGGTGTGCCAGTGAGACACAGAAATGAAAGAATAGAATGGTACAGATCACAGGATTATTAACCAGGTGCACTGTTTCTAAACATACAGATTCTAGCCCGGTGTGGTGTCGCACACCTTTAGTTCTAGCACTCAGGAGGCTGAAGTAGGAGGATAATTGTTTGTTCCAGGCCAGCCTGGACTACAGAGTGAGTTCCAAGGTCAGCCTGGGCTGCAGTGAGACTCTATTTCAAAATAAGACAAAAACAATAAAGATTCTAAACAGATTGCATCTGTTTCCCTATTATCTGTTCCTATAACATCTATAATTCTCAGCCATTAAACATTTATTTATTTACTTATTTGCAAGCAGGTATTGGGGAATTGAACTGGTAGACTTTCTAAGCAAGTGTCTTTCACCACTGAGCCATCTTCCCAGCCTTTTTGTTTTTTTAAGGACTAGGATAAAACTACAAATCTGGCCTGCCCCACAGTTCTTTACAGTTACACAGATCCTTTGATCTTTCAAAACAATAACACCAGAGTAGTATGCTTAGGGGCATCACAGGAATTTTTTTTTTGGTTTTTTGAGGTAGGGTCTCGCTCTAGCCCAGGCTGACCTGGAATTCACTATGTAGTCTCAGGGTGGCCTTAAACTCATGGTGTTCCTCCTACTTCTGCATCCCAAGTGCTGGGATTAAAGGCATGAGCCACCATACCTGGCCAGGAATGCCTCTTTTGACCTCATGTTTGAAAAGACAATTTTATTTATTTCCTGTTCATTTAAAATATTTTTATTTGCAAGCAGAGAGAAACAGAAAGAGAAAAAGAGAGAGAGAGAGTCAAAGAGAGAACGGGTGTACCAGGGCCAAAAATCACTGCAAACTCTAGATGCATGTGCTTCTTTGTGCATCTGGATTTACATGGGTACTGGAGAATTGAACCCAGGTCCTTGGGCTTTGAAGACAAGTGCCTTAACCGCTGAACCATCTCTCCATCTCTATTTACTTATTTTTTAGGTAAGACCTCACTCTAGCCCAAACTGGCCTTAAACTCACAGTGATTCTCCTACCTCAGAGTCCTGTGCTGGGATTAAAGGTGTGCATCACCACCCCTGGCCTCAAAAAGACTATTTTAATACAGGTTCCCAATGTGTCAAATTTTGTTTCTACATCATCTTTTTTTTAAAATAAATATTTTATTTATTCATTTTCCAGCAGAGAGATACAGAGAGTGAGAGAGAGTACCAGGGCCACCACCTTATGGGTCTGGCTTATGTGGGTCCTGGGGAATTGAACCAGGGGCCTTAGGCACTGGAGGCAAGTGCCTTAACCGCTGAGCCATCTCTCTACCCCAATCTTTTTATTTAAAATTAATTAATTTATTTGCAAGCAGAGGGGCAGAGAGAGAGAAAGAAGAAAAAGAAGAAGAAGAAGAAGAAGAAGAAGAAGAAGAAGAAGAAAGAGAGAAAGAGAGAGAGAGAGAGAGAGAGAATGGGCACGCCAGGGTTTCTAGCCACTGCAAATAAACTCCAGGTGCATGTACCACTTTGTGCATCTGGCTTTACATGGGCACTGAAGAATCGAACCTGGGTCATTAGGCTTTGTAGGCAAGTATCTTAACCACTGAGCCATCTCTCCAGCCCTCTACATCATCTTTGATTTTGATAATATATTACCCAAATAAATGAAGAAACTGGGAAAATTGGATTATTTATTCAGGGTTATTCCAATAGTAAAATTACCTTAAGTCAAATACAGCCCTTAAAAGGTGAGAGATTTACTAAACATAAAGGCAAATTAAATACAAAAATTATTGAGCCTTGACAGAGAGCTTGGAAGATGGCTCTTGCTTGCAAAGCCAGATGCAAAGTGACACATGCATCTGGAGTTTGTTTGCAAGAGAGCCTGGCCCGCCCACTCTTTTTCTCTCAAGTAAATAAAAATATTAAAACTAAATAAATAAAACCTCGAAGGGCCAATACGTAGTTCCTATAATGGTTGTTAAATTAGAACTCAGCACCAAGTTTAATGTTCTTATGTTGTTACTTTTCCATTCACGAGTCTTAGTCTCTAAAACTTAATACAATGTTGACAAAGTTCTATGCACTTTTACATAATAAGCAATTTACACAGGCAAACAATAAAATGAATATAAATTGTTGTTGTTGTTATTTCAAGGAAGGGTCTCCTTCTAGTCTAGGCTAACCTTGAATGTACTACGTAGCAACAAGCTGGCCTCAAACTCACTGCAGTCCTATCTCAGCCTCCCCAGTGCTGTGACTAAAGGCATGAAACCCCACACCTGGCTTGTTTTGTTTTTTGAAGCAGGGTCTCTCTCAAGCCCAGGCTGACCTGGAACTCACTCTGTAGCCCAGGCTGGCCTTGAACTCAGAGCAATCCTAATTCATCTCAAGTGCCAGGATTATGGGTTTGTTTTTCTGTAGGCTGGTCTCCAGCTCACAGAGATCCTCCTACCTCTGCCTCCAGAGTGCTGGGATTAAAGGCATGCACCACCACACCTGGCATAGGCTTATGTTTAAAACAGTGATTTGTGAAAGCGATGTTTATTACCTATGGGTCCTGCTACTACTGGTTGTGGTGTGTTCCGTTTCTTCTGGCTTCAGTTCCAAAAGAACTGATTTCAAGAAACTGAGTTATATTCTAGTCTCAAAACCTTTCTACCTCCCATCTTGCCCCATTCCTATGCAGACTGGCAAGTACCATGACATAACAGGTGGCTTATGGCTTATGTTATTTTTAGCTGCATGTATCATGAGCTTAAATAATACCTTGTTTTAAAGCACCCATCTGCTCTATCCTTGGCAAACTGCTATCTACAAGTGAAACACCTGCATTTTAAGGAAGTTCATCTGACGCTTTCTCTTCCTGCTGAGGGATGTTACGTTCACATCTATTACTTATCCAAGGACACGTACCTGTAAGTAAAGGGAAGAGTTAGACCCATGAGACATCTTTTGTACCAGTCCATCTTTTTGCAGGATGCATTCCTCCAAGTGAATCACGTTTGGATGTTGGCTCTTGATACTGCTTAGTGCCCAGAATTCACGGAGGGCTAGTTCAACGTTTTCAGGTGCGTGGCATCGAATTTTCTTCACTGCTACTCTTGCAGAGGTCTTTCTGATGACTGCTTCATACACAATACCGTAACTACCGCGGCCGACCTCCCGTATTAGATCGTACTTTGGCTGGCTACTCACCATCTTCAAGGTCGAGGTTTCTGGAAAAAAAATCAACAAAGTACTCTGTTGAAATTAGGTGTATTTACTGGCTTATATTCTTATGTATAATTTAGTTGTCACTGTCTGCAGTAGTTGAATGAGACTTATTACAGCTTGGGCAAATCTAATTCTAATAGTAATACCAATAAATAACAGGCAACACTTACCATGTACCAGGAGTGAACTGTTCCAAGTCATATCAAGCAATAATACCAAGTAATAATAGTTTTTCCCCAAGTAATATTTTCTCATACTTTTTTGTTATTGATGTCACTGTTTTTGAGGCAGGGTGTTGCTAATCAGTCCTGGCAGGGAATTCAAGTAAATACGTGCCTTTCTCCATACCTGAGTACCATATGAGTACCATAGCCTGGAACTCAATATGTACACCAGGCTGGCCATAAGCTTGTATTGATCCTCCTGCCTCAGCTTCCTAAGTGCTGGGATTATACGTGCCTACCATTACCATTAACATGTCCTGTCTTTTCCTTCCTTCCTTTTTTTATTTTTTTTAAAGAGACAGGAACTTGCTATATAGCTCAGGCAGGACTTGAACTCACTATCTTTCTGCCTCTGGTACTGGGATTACAGGTATGTGCCACCATGCCTGGCTACTTTACACAAAGTACCCTGTGTGTAAGTAAAAAGCCTAAGGTCAAATAGCCGTCTGATTCCAGATAGCCATGACTTTTAAAAAATATGTATTTATTTGAATGAAGAAGGGGAGAAAATGGGTGCACCAGACCTTCCACCACTGCAAATGAACTTGACACATGTGCTACTCTGTGCCACTGGCTTTGTGTGGGTACTGGGGATTGAAGGTGGACCATCAGGCCTTGTAAGCAAGTGCCTTTAACCGCTGACCATCTCTCCAGCCCAGACATTCATGACTTA
The DNA here is from genome assembly GCA_004024765.1 of Zapus hudsonius. Classification (NCBI taxonomy): domain Eukaryota; kingdom Metazoa; phylum Chordata; class Mammalia; order Rodentia; family Dipodidae; genus Zapus; species Zapus hudsonius. The sequence goes on along the minus strand of PVHP010028201.1, from coordinate 5,335 downwards.
CACCACTAAACTTCACTGCTTCTTATAGGAACTGCTTGAAAATGTCAGTTAAAAATAAATCCCAGGGCTGGGGATGGCTGAGTGGTTGAAAGTGATTGCTTGCAAGGCCTGCTGGCCTGGATTCAATTCTCGAGCATCCACATACAGCCAGATGCACAAAGTGGTGCATGTGTCTGGAGTCCAACTGCAGGAGCAAAAGGCCCAGCCATGCCCATTTTCTCTCATAAATAAATAAATTAATTAATTAAAAATAAACTCAAGCCGGGTGTGGTGGCGCACGCCTTTAATCCCAGCACTCAGGAGGTAGAGGTAGGAGGACTGCCTTGAGTTCAAGGCCACCCTGAGACTACATAGTGAATTCCAGGTCAGCCTGGACTAGAGTGAGACCCTACCTCGAAAAACCAAAAAAAATAAAAATAATAATAATAAATAAATAAATAAATAAAATAAAATAAACTCAAGGGCCTTAAAGAGATGGCTTAGCAGTTAAGGTGCTTGGCTGCAAAGCCCAATGACCCAAGTTTGATTCCCCAGTACCCAGGTAAAGCCAAATGCACAAAGTGGTTCTTGCATCTGGATTTCATTTGCATGGGCTGGGGAGACTCTGGCATGCCCATTCTCTCTGTCTCAATTCTCTCTCTCTTTCTCTCTCTCTTTCTTCTTGTAAATAAATAAAATAAATCTCAAAATTATTTTTATTTACTGGTCATAAGAAAACAAAGGAAGCAAAATCTCAAGCTCCTCAAGGCTGACACATACACAGAAGTTCACAGAAACAGCAAAGGTTAAACAAAAAATCCCACACAGAAATACAAACACCTGGCATATGCTTACAGACTGAACAAGACCACTTTTTGTCTTTTCGGTTTCAATTTTAAGACAGGGACTCATGTAGCCAAAGGTGGCCTTGAACTTACTCAGTAGCTGCAGATGACCTTGAATTTCTGATGCATCTACCCTCCATTCTCTAAGTGCTGAGACTACAAGTATGCAGCAGCATGCATGGTTATTTCCTTATTTCTTGCAAATTGAGTAAGAATAAACTTTGTGGCAAGGAACAGTCCCCTTAAAATAAAGTAAGCTGCTCAGAATATAGTTACCTTTTTCATTGTTGTCAAACAATAGTTTAGTTCTAGATCATTATTTTTGCCAAGGAGTGGGGGGAACAACCCAAAAGCCATCCTACACATCAATGAGAATTCTCTCACAAAGTTCTCTGGCATTCCGCTTGATAGATCATGTAAAGGCAAGCTGGAGCAAAGGCCCTACCCTGATTAAATGCCCGCGTGCTGAAGGCAGAGTCCCCAGATTCTCACTTGCAGATGGTCACCACACCAGGGACGTGTTGTACACTATCTCTTTACGTCACACACACACACAAGCACGCGCGGCGAGAGAAGCTGGGAATCGCTACGATATGTCAGTTCACACCCAGTGCAGTCGAGTTGAAGAAAATGACTTTGTGGGGGTTCCTCGCTGGGTCCCCTACCCTTCGGATCGTGCCCGATTCCCCGCCACCCAACCAGAGGAGCCCGACATCTCCAGGTGGCCCCGCGTCCCAGAGCACCTCCCGGGCTAAGGAAGGCGGCTTTCCAAATCGTCAAGAGCCCAGGCTGATGCCAGCTGGCGTGAGCCTCGGCCCCCGGCGGGCCCTGGCCGCCACGGCCTCGCCATGCACCTGCCGCCCGCCCGCCCCGAGGCCCCGGCACGACCCCGGCTCCCGGAAGCCCATCCCGCAACGGCCTCAGCTCCTCCGGGCTGGAAGGCAGGCAGGCAGGGAGGGCGGGAGGGCCGCGGCGTGGGGAGGGGCCCGCGTGGACGGAGGCCGCAGCCCCCGCGGGCCGGTGGCGGGAGGAGCGCCGGGCGGGCCTTCGTGGGGACGAGTCCAGTGACAGGCCCGTGACAAGCGCGCTGGGGACACGCGCGCGCACATGCAGGGCGGCTGGCTGTGGAGCATGGCGTCCGTTGCACGCCGAAGGGCCGGGCGTTTACCTCAGAGCAGCCGCCGCCGCTTCTCCCTCCCCGGAGCTCTGCAGGCCGCCATTATCGGGACAGCTCGCGCCTCTGCCGCCGCGGCCTCCAGTCAGAGGCTCCGGTGCGCGCCCCCGCGGTGCGCGGACACACCCCCTCACGCCGGGCCACGCCCCCCTCCGGCTTTCCGTAGCGCGCGCCACCTGCCGGGCTAGGCCCGCCCAGTGTGCGCGCGCAACTCGGAGGAGGCGGGAGAACCCGGCGCTGGGCCATCGCTACGCTCAGTCCCCGCAGGGCCAGCCCGCGCGGGACCCCAACCAGACCGGGACCTCCTCCAGCGCGGGACCCCTCCCTCCAGCGCGGAACCTCCTCCAGCGCGAGACCCCCCCCCACCCTGTAGCTCCCCCTCCAGAGCGGGACCTCTTCCAGCCCGGGACCCCCACTGGTTCTCGGTCGCAGTGGGTGGGCTCCGGGCTGGGAACCCCAAGGGGAGGCTGTGGCGCCCACAGGCCCAGACCCTGCGGAACGCGGCGTGGGGAACCGCGACCTGTCCTCCCGCTCCCGATCCGACCTACCGAGGAGCGGCGGGACGCCGGGTGCATCTTCCTGCGGACCGTGGAGTTGGACGGCGAGCCCGCCCGCCCTCCCGCCGGGGACGAGTCGTGTTTGCGGGCGGCGCGGGGCTGAGTGCGGTCGTCGGGGAACTCGCTGTTCCCCGCTCCTGGCCGCGGGAGGGAGGGAGGGAGGGCGCCGCGAGCCTCGATGGACAGCCTGGACTGGACAGTTGGCGCCTTAGACCGAAGTCGTTGGGCCACCCCAACGCGGGCAGCGTTCGGGTGAAAATCACTGGGAGACCAGGACCAATCAAACGTCTGTTCCAGATTCTGCACTGCCGTTTTAGGGTGCTTGGTTGTTCTCAGTCCCAACCGAGCCTCACAAGTAGAGGCTTTATTTCTGAAAGCAGACCTCGGCTTCATCTAACCAATAGGTAAAGCCCTGTAGTCTTCCGATTTTGTCCGGAGTGCCATCCATCCATGTTTGCTTCACCTGTGTGCTGGGAATACTGACATCAGCCAAAACTTGTTTCCTGCCCTGGAAAATATAGACGGCTTTGTAGACAACTGCTAATCTGGGATGGAGTGGGAATCAGGATGGATATTTCTTTGGGTCAGAATAGCCTTCTTGTGTGGGAGTGGTGGCGCGTGCCTTTAATCCCAGCACTCAGAGGATTGTGTGAGTTCAAGACCAACCTGGTACTGTAGAGTGAATTCTTCTCATCCTGGGCTAGAGTGAGACCTTGCCTTAAAAAAAACAAAACCAAAAAGCCGGGCATGGTGGTACACGCCTTTAATCCCAGCACTCAGGAGGCAGAGGTAGGAGGATCGCCGTGAGTTCAAGGCCATCCTGAGACTACATAGTGAATTCCAGGTCAGCCTGGGCTAAAGCGAGACCCTACCTCTAAAAACAAACAAAAAAAACAAATAGGAGCTGGAGATGGCTCAGTGGTTAAGGCACTTGCCTGCAAAGCCTAATGACCCCGGTTCAATTCCCCAGTCCCCACATAAAGCCAGACCCACAAAGTGGCCCATGTGTCTGGAGTTTGTAGCAGCTGGAAGCCCTGGTGTGACCATTCTCTCTTTCTGTCTCTTTTTGCAAATAAAATATTTTAAAAACAATATTAATAGAATCCACCCACAGATAGGCTAATAATCTGTTCAGAAAGGTCCAAGTCTTAAGCCGGATGTGGTGGCGCACTCCCTTAATCCCAGCACTCACTCGGGAGGCAGAGGTAAGAGGATCACTATGAGTTCAAGGCCACTTTGACTATATAGTGAATTCCAGGTCAGCCTGGGCTAGAGTGAGACCCTACCTTGAAAAACCAAAAAAAAAAAAAAAGAAAGGTCCAAGTCTTGTGGATTTGGAGTGTCCTCTTTAGGGAAAAGATTATACAAATGGCCCTGTGAATATGACAGGCAGAGAAAGGGCCTGCAGATGAGGACTTTGGAGTTTAAGCTTCTTTAACTTCCTTGTTTCCCTTCTGCTGGACAGAGAGCTGCTGGGGTCCTCAATCTCTACCTGATAAGCAATCAAAACCTGATGAGCAATGAAACACCCTGAAGTTGGCCTCTCCTATCACTGAGAAGGAGGCAAACGAATGTATCCAGGGAACTTGGCAAGAGAACAGCCATATTACACATGAATTCATCTTTGACCCAGTAAGTGAATCAAATGCTAGACTTCTAGGAACCCATCCTATTGCTAACACTGAGTAAAGCCCTTCATTACAGCTATGACCAAGTAGTTAACAGATTGGAAACTGCTTGCATGTCTAATAGAGAACTAGTTAATGGTACTAAACTGCTATAAAAAAAAAAAAGTGTGGGGAAGCCGGGCATGGTGGCGTATGCCTTTGATTCAAGCACTCAGGAGGCAGAGGTAGGATGGCCATGAGTTTGAAGCCAGCCTGGTCAGTCTGGGCTAGAGAAAGACCCTACCTCAAAAAAACAAAACAAAAACAATAAAGAGCATAGTTAATAAAAAACAAAACAAAGGAGATTAGCAGAATGATGATGGCTGTTTTAATCTAGTGATGAGCACATATGCACATTTGAATTTTTTTTTTTTTTTTTTGGTTTTTTGAGGTAGGGTCTCGCTCTAGCCCAGGCTGACCTGGAATTCACTCTGTAGTCTCAGGCTGGCCTTGAACTCACGGCGATCCTCCTACCTCTGCCTCCCAGGTGCTGGGATTAAAGACGTGCGCCACCACGCCCGGCCACATTTGAATTTTTTTGAAGTAAGACAATCATGGTGAAAAATGAAAATACATGGTTTTGGCAAATGGGAACTTGGGTGTGGCAATCCTGCCACCTAGTGACAGGTTTCATGAGTGCATGTCAGTCCACAAGCCCTGGATGAAGAGGCCTACAGTGAGCTAGGGAGATGACTCAGTGGGTGAAGACCTGAGTTTGTGACCCCAGCACCCAAGTAAAAATGCCAGGCACAGTGGTGGGCACCCCACATCCCCAGCACTAGAGAGGAGGTGGAGATAGGCAGATCTATGGGATGTGGTGGGCCACACCTTTAATCCCAGGTTTTGGGAGGCTGAGGTAGCAGGATTACCTTGAGTTTGAGGCCAGTCTGAGGATACAGGGTTCCAGGGAAGTGTGGGCTAAAGAGAAATCCTAATTCAGAAAGAGGCCTGAGGATTTGGGGGAGGGAAATTGGGGAGATGGCTCAGTGGTTAAAGGCACTTGCCAGCAAAGCCTGCCAGTTGGGGTTCAATTCCCCAATACCCACATAAAACCAGACACAAAGTAGCCCATGTGTCTGGAGTTTAAGGTCCTGCTATACCTATTTCTCTCTC
>PVHP010028200.1:7600-23430 GCA_004024765.1 Zapus hudsonius | reverse complement strand
CTCCCTCTCTCTGTATCTCTCTGCTTGAAAATGAATAAATAAAATACTTTTCTTCAGGCCCCTGTCTGGAGGAGTCTAACCCTAGGGCTCTGCCTGAGTTCCCTGCTGTTGGGCTGCCTGTTGAGGCTTCTTTGAGCTGCTGGCTAGCTGCTGCCGGTGGTATTCCCTCTCTGCTTGGGTCTGTGAAAGGGAGCCAACTTCTTCTGCCATTGTGGACTTTCCCCTGGATCTGTAAGCCTGAAATAAATTCCGTTTTCCTCCCATAAACTGTGTCTGTTTGGAAGTTTGTCATCAGCTCCACATTGTTGGGATGAACTTTCAAAATAAGACATTTTCTTGATTTTTTTGTAGCAAATGCATGAATAATATGTTTCAATTACATATTTGTAAAGTAGGAGGAGTTTCTAAATGAACGATTATGACAAAAATGAATTCCAGCCACCAAAGAAAGAAGAGGTAAGGACTAATATCTATTTTATAATAATATTTATTTGAGATTTTATACAAAATAGATTTTATCAGATAGTTTTTGAGTTCTCATTACAATAGTAACCATGCAAAAGGGATTAAGAATGGCAATATTCAAGCAAAGACTTTATGCTACTAATGACTTTTATAATTTAAAACAAGTAATAACTAGAGCAATATCATTACTTTGTATATACACATTTATTTCTTTCACTTTTCATGTATATATTTCTTATATGTCTCATTGTTTCATTGACTTCAGTTTTGTGATCTTTAAAAGTGAACAAGGTATTTACATTGAAAAATTCAAGAGGAGGTAATGGCATACTGTAATAAAACAGAAGTTGTGACTACCTGGGAAGAAAGCCAACCAGGTGGAGAGGGGAAGCATGGGAGGTTAGTGTGGAAAGGAAGGAGTGAGAACAAACTCTAGTTACACATCCGTGTGAAGATGTTAGGATGAAATGCATTGCTTTGTATACTAACCTTAAAAGTTAACTTTAAAACATACAACTAAGAAATAGTGACTTCTGTTTAAATTATCTCTTTGGGGAAAAAAATTAAGAATATATCGAATGTTCATTCTGCACCAAACCACTTGCAAAATCATTCTTGGAGTCATGAATCGAACCCTTGAATAATCTGTTTTATGAGCACCCCCTGTCAATTTAGCAATCATTCAAATACCAAGAGCTGGCACCCAACATGAAGACATATTAGACTGGCAGTTTGGGACTTAGATGTACCCATGTTGTCTGTGTCTTTTTGGGTGCTGCTTTTGTTTGTTTGTTTGTTTGTTTGTTTGTTTGTTTTGAGGTAGGGTCTCACTCTAGCCCACGCTGACCCTGAATTCACTAGGAAGTCTCAGGGTGGCCTTGAACTCAAAGCGATCCTCATACCTCTTCTCCCTGGTGCTGGGATTAAAGGCATGTGCCACCATGCCTGGTTGTTTTCTTTTTTATTTCAACTTTACTGGATAAAGATGAGCCCAGTTCAGGAAGAGCACTTAGACTTCAGGTTCCAGATGATTGTGGTGCACATGTTGAGGGAAGAGATTATCATGTTCTCTGAATTTAGGGACCTTGAAAGAAAACAAAATTGGCATTTTTAATAGCTTTTCCCTGAGCCTGTCAGAAGCTCATACTAAAATGAAGGTATTTTCAGTAATTATTATTTAATCTTGGAAAAAATTGAGAATAAAAGTTGTTTGAGATGAGGCAAAATACTAGAGGACATATATTCATTTCCTCTGCCTTGACTGCATGCTCTACTTCCCAAAACGAGGCTCCCTAAAACTCCCATTGAAAGCAGCCAAGCATCGATCCCTCCCAAGCTGTGCAGAATAAAAGGACACTGATGGTTTGTTAGGTACAGGACCTTTGGATGTGCTCTGTCTTCAGCCACACAGTGCACTTGCTTTTTCTTTTTACATTTAGTATAAAATCTCACATTTTCAAGTATTACTGTTATTTTTAACAAATACCTTTTTAAAATTGGAGTAAGAAGACTAAAATGACCTTTGTCAACTAATTATTTTAGAACATGGATTAACCTGTAATTTTTTGCCTGGTTAGATGTACAGTATCTATGAATGCGTAGGGATGTCAGCATGCTTTGTCATACATATCAAAGCTTTCACTAGTGGAGGTTGGATAAGGGAGACCCACCTCTCCTAAGGCACAGGGTAGGTGTTAAACAGTGCTAAAGCATTGTAAAAAATGGCTAAAACTGCCATTTGTGTTACTGATAAGTTCAGTTTATACGGTAGAAGTCCTCATGTTTGTTTTCCTATAAATAAGCAAACATCTAGGGGATGAGGTCATTTGACTCTTCCCCTCCTGCTCTGGAGCTTGGACAAAAGGTCTAACATCAACTCTTGTAGTCTTATGCCAGCACCAGCTTGAGACAATGCTGGAGACTCTGCCTCCAGAAGGTGTGGCCCCAACCAAGACTGAACCAGCTTATGCCAGACATTTTGCTATAAAAGAGCCAATGGCCTCTAGATAACCCTGCAACCATTTCTCTTTGGCCAGAGGGACTGTTATCAATGGCACTAAGAGGTAAGACTGTGATCTGTGTAAAACATCAGCCTAACAGACTGTAATTGTTGTCAGGAGGCATGGCTGCGATTGGCCCTCACAAATGGCTGTGATTGGTCCACACACTCCAGAGTACTCAGCTAGGAGGCACTCCTGTGACGCTTCCCTGGGTCACAACAGCAGGTCTAACAAAAGGCTTTTCTCTTGGATGTCTTTTCTTGCCTGCTGTTTGTAGTGCAAGCAGAGTAGTGAGGAAGCAGCAGACAGGGCTGGGGGGAGGGTAGGGGGGCAGTGGTGGAACAAGAGGCCCCAGGATGGCTGTGCACTTCACAGGCGATCAGTAGGCAGGCCACACTCCATCAGCAGTAAAGCAGCCAGCTAGCATCCACCCAGGAGCATGCACCTGCCAATGGCAGACCTCCTGAGATCCTGGCTTCCTTCTGGTACCTGCTTCTGAGCACCGGACCCAGGTGGCACTGGATTTTGGATAGTGCTAGTGGACACCCCAAACAGGGGCTGGTACACCGAGTGTTCATAATGGAAGGCATGCCTGGCAACTGAACCAATGGCTGAATGGCTTGAGAGTGGCTAGGTCGGGAAGGGGAAGGTGAAGAGAGAGAGGTGAGGAGAGCGTGAGGATTGGAGAATAAAGAAGGACAAAAGACTCTAAGGAGCCAGGGAGGAGAACATGCAAACACTGTGCACCAGGAAAGTTCCAGAGAGCTGCCACGTCTACAGGACCAAGGCTCAGACCCCAGGCTGAGAGATAGAACACTGGCCACTGCCAAGGCTAAGGCCCTATCCTGAGGCTAGCACAGGAATACTAGAAGGCTGTCACTGCTACTAAACACAACACTGAAGGAAATTAGCATTGCTAGAGAGCAGTATTTAAAGATCTTTTCCCTGCCTACCCAGGATCTCAGTTTGGCAGAGGAAATGAAACCGTGGTGAGCTGATCTGGGACATTACCTTCCAATAAACAGAATCATCATAACAGTGCTCATCAGGTGGCTGATCCCAGATAGGTAACCTGAGAATTAAACCTGTAAAGGTAGGAGGAAAAGAAGTCACATGATTATGAAGCTGAAGAGGATAATCTTCTGACATGTAATTAACACCCTCATGAAAATATCTGCTTTGGCTGACATAAGTCTTGGCCAGAAGGCTGGAATATTTTTGAAAATTCCAGTGGACCTGCTTATTAATCATATATGATCTGGAGACTATGGGGTACAGGTAAGAATTCACCTCTTTAATGTGTGTGTGTGTGTGTGTGGACGCACAGTCATCATGTGGGGAGACACAGTGTGTGCACATGTGCAAGTGTGTACATGTGTGCACATGCAGGTACAGGTGAGAAGAAAACTCAGGTGTTATCCCCAGAAATGTCATCTGCCTCTTTTTGAGACAGGGTCTCTTCATTGGCCTGAATCATGCTAGACTAATAAGATGAATTAGGCCAGTGAGCTCCAAGGATTCTCCTGTCTCTGTCTCCCCAATGCTGGGATTACAGACATTTAACATGGATGCTAGGGATTGAATTCCGGATCTCTTGTTTGGAAGACAAGCAGTTTACCCTCAGAACTATCTCCCCAGAGCCTAGAATTCACTGTTTTTTAGATAATCTTATAGTGGCCATTAAGTCACAGTATTCCAATCCCAACTTCCCACTAACTGCTGTTACATTTTGACCACCACACCAGCCATGTATTCACTTTTATGCTGACCTGTAAGCAGACCTCCCGCTACTGCGGTGCCAATGGAAGAACCCAGTGCCGCTGCCTGCATGCCTACGGTGGACCTAGGAAGCCAAAGAAAAGAAGAATTTGTGTTTCCAGGATAACAGCAAACTAACCTTACTTACTGAAAGCATGGGGGTCTGTCATCTTCATGACAGAGTACTGCTGGTCACTCAAGCGTGTTGCAGCCAGCCCGTTGCTACAGTTTTTATTTCTCTTGGCATTCCTGAGCAGAGATTGTGAAGTTCTTAGATAAAAACAAGAACCAACTTTATATGCACCTTCTTCAGAAAGAACCTAGCACTGGAGAACTGATCCCTGATTCCTTCAATAAATATTTACTGAATCCCAGTTCTGAGCCAGCTTCTCTTTCAGACAGAGAAGGTAGAGTAACATATGAAAAAACATTGGTTATCCTTTCGTCACCCACTCTAAAGAAACCAATTTAATGAAAGCAGAAAACCTAGCAGTAAGGTCACAAAAGCAAAGTTCAGCATAAATAGTAGAAATGCTTGTTCATATCAGAGGTAAAACAAAGGAAATGAAATCCTTATAATTGTGGAAATGGAAGGATTTGGTAAAAGGCAACTGAAATGCATAAGTAGCCACTAAGTAAGTGACTAATGAGCTAGGACTGTGGCAGTCTCCCTGGTACAGTGTTTCCCTCATAATAGGCAATCAATATTGTTGAAAGATTCCGTGAGAGGTCCTGAGGGGGGACAATTAGAATATATTGGTGAATGCTATTCTCTCTCAGTTCACTTGTAAGGGGATACTGTACACACTTTGTTTCAGATTGCTAACATTAGCAACAAAAAGCTCCCCCACCAGGGGACATCTCAACAAACACTTAAGAAGTACAGGAGTAGGGGAAGAAAACCCCATTGGTTCTTACTCACATGTCAGACACTCCCATGGCTATGACCACAATGCTCGCCAGGCCTCCAATCACACCAGGTAACCCGTGCAGGTTATGGACCCCGCATGTATCGTGGATCATTAGTTTACTAGCAAAAAGTGGCTGAGGTTGTAAAAAGAAGAAAGCTTTTATTTTTGTTGGTCACACAGAGCTCCATAACAGAAGCAAGTAACTACAGAAGCAAAACATATGTTAATTTAAAAAATATTTATTATGAGAGGGAAAGAGGCAGATAGAGAGAAAGAGAGCGCGAAAGAGGGGTGTGTCAGGGTTTCTAGTCACTGCAAATAAACTCCAGACACATGTGCCACTTTGTGCGTCTGGCTTTATGTGGGTACTGAACCTGGGTCCTTAGGCTTTGCAGGCAAGCACCTTAACCACTGAGCCATCTCTCCAGTCTACTTAACACATAGATAGTAATCAGGTGACTATAATGAACCATTTTAGCATATCCATCATCTCTGTAATTCCCATTGGTTGGTTTTGTTTCTGTGACCTGAACAGCTCAAAGCTACTAAGTAGCATGAATTCCACAAAGCACACACTTGCAAAATTGATATCCCTCATGTCCATCAGCTCTCCAAACTTGCTTGCTTGTCTTACGTATATGCAACTTTTACTCCTCTGGCCTGCACCTCTCCATTTCCTCTACCCAGAATACATTCTACCTAAAAAGCTCAGTCCTCCTTGTATCTGAAATCCACGTATGTCAAGTCATTTAAATACATTAGTGGTCAAATTGTCATTTCAGTCATTGGCTGCTTTGTAAGGAGAGGGATTTCACCTTCTCACTTTCTAATGGCATTCTAAATCCCTCAGAAGTCTTTAGCTATACAAAACAAATCAGCAACAGCCATGACAATCACCAGTGGAACTTGTCTGGAGGAAGGAGCCCACAATTGTTAACATGAATTACAAATGACTGACTTCAGATTATCTCCTGCTACACAGTGAGGAAGGAGAGGAGCCAGTGTGAGTGGTATTTCTGAAAGGAAGGCAAGGGGGCTCCAGGGATGCTTAGGAAGCGCTTTTGTGTCCTGCTTGCAATGTGGGAAGAGAGCCTTGCAGATTCAAGGCTGTGCACTTACAGTTAGGATCTTGTATCCCAGCACAGAGACCATTCCTGCAGTGCTCCCAATGATCATAGCCGCATACGGCTGGATGTTCATGTCTGCACAAGAGCCCACGGCTACTCCTCCAGCTAGAGTAGCATTCTGAACGTGAACCTGTGTGGAGGGTGCAGAGCGGTGAGCGCAGAGGGGAAGGAGCTGGCCTGCCTGGGTCAGTCTTCCTAATGCTCCTGTCTCAGCCTCCATAGTGCTGAGATTACAGGGGTATGCCATTATGCCTAGCATTTACAAATTGAAAATATTTACTCCTCTTCTGTAGGCTGTCCCTTAATTCTGATGGTTCATGGCTGTAAAAAAACATTTTTAATTGTATGCAATTTCATTTGTTAGTTTTGACCAGATTTTAGGCACATGGAAGTTGAACAAAACTACAGAGAATTTCCATACATCCCGCACCCTTATTCCACTAGGGTGGGCATCTTACATAACCATAGAACAAGAAATGGATGGTTGACTTAGTACTGCGAAAGGCTTTGTCTGAATGGCCCTGGGATTCCCGCTGCCATGTTCATTCTCACAACCATATTCCAATGACAACATGCACTTAGTCCTTTTTAGAAGAATATCTACAACTGGGAAAACAGAACCAGCAGGCCCCACCATATTCTCTTTTCCTACTCTAACATGCCTTCTTTTATGGAAGATTAGAGGTTTTTGATGTAGTTGGAAGCTGTTAACATGATTATCAAAGAGATAAACTTTAAGTCATTGTCTCATGTTTACCTCCCTACTTTCCCTTTGATAAATTTGATGAATGAATTTTATTTTCAACACATTATCCAAGGTCTGCCATTAAGGAATTTGTCCTGGTGGTTTAGCAGTGTTGCAGAAGTGACTTGCACATCTGGGAAACTCTCCCCATTCCTAACGAGGTGTGGGTGAATGGGGTGAATATCAGCACTCACCATATCGAGCTTGCCTCGGTGCTCGACAAGGCTGGATAGTGCATAGGCTGTGAGCACGCAGGCAGCCAGAGAGAAGTAGGTGTTGAGAATGGCCCTAAACTGGTGTTCTCCGGGCGCAGCGATGGCAGAATTAAAGCTGGGCCAAAAGATCCACAGGAAAAGGGTCCCTGAAAGTTATAAGCAATATTCACACTACTAAGGAACACTGTACAAGGAAAGCAAGCTGTTGGGGGCACTTATAATGTCTCTAATTTTTAGCTTAATCACCTAAGAGTGAGGCAGAAAAAAAGAGCACTGATGGCACACGAGGTCACCTTCCAAGGAGACAGGTCTCTTGGTGAAGCAAAGGTTTCCTCAGCCTCACGTAGTAGGCAAGAAACGGACAAATCTGTTTCCACTCACCGATCATGGCGAACAAGTCTGAGTGATATACAGACTCTTCATTCTCATGCTCCCACCTCAGGCCAGATCGATACAAGATGCCAGCTACAGCCAGACCGAAGTAGGCCCCAAAGGCATGGATCGTCATTGATGCCCCAATGTCCGTGGCCTGAGGGGACAAATTTCATTTTTGAAAACAGAGGCAAAACTGGGTCTCATTATGTGAGGAAAATCAATGGAAAAATCATTTCATTATGTGACAGAGAGGAGATATTAAAGAATGGATGATGACATATGACCAGCTCTGTACACATATAAAACCAACTTCCAATTCGAGGACAAGTACTTCTTGGGCTGTGACTGCATGTGGAGAACTACCCATCTAATAGAGTTGTCTTGGCACTTAGAGGAGACCATGTTCCGGAAGTGCCAGGTCTTTTGGTTGGGTGCTCAGAACATGCTAGGTTGCTTTTTTTGGAGTTTAAAGTTTTATTTTGATTTCTTTTTAAATATCTTTATTATGAATAAGAAAATACATTGTATGAGCTAATCTTGTGAAGGTGTCCCCGTTTCCCTCCTCTCTGTCGCCTACCCACTGGGGTCCTTCCTTGGTGCACATTCATACCCCATAGGATAGGGGGTATGAACTGCACCAGAGGGAGCCAGTTTTTCGTTATTTTTTTCCTTCCTCCTTGTGTATTGTTGCTGAGGGGGGCCATGTCTCTGGATCTCCTACCCCACCATGGCTCTTACATTCTTTCTGCCCCCTCTTCTGCTCAGTTCCCTGAGTCATGGTGGGTGAGTTTTGAGTCTGCTTTGTTGCTGAGATCCTAAGTATCTCTGGATCTTTGCCCTGGTTGTATTGGGTATCGTTGGTGTCTGTCTCCATTGTAGGTTACATGTTTTTAAAGTTTCAGAGATTCTCAGTGAACCATTATGTATTACTCTTGCCACAAAACAAACAATTATTTACATTCATTTCAGCTAAAGCTGATTTAACCACAGCTCAAAGACTTGCCCCTTCAGAAGACCAGGGCCTTTCCTGTGCTGTATTACAACGTGAAGATCCGGGCCTGATTTGAAGAGCTGGAATCTGAAATGCATTAAGCCAGTTTTCTCCACTTCCTGCTTCTAGAGGAAAGACTGAAAATGCCAAGAAGCAGAGTTCTATACATACTAACACAGGAAAATAGTATAAATGTATTTATTTAAGGATTTGAGCTGGGCATAGTGGCGCACACCTGTAATCCCAGCACTGGGGAGGCAGAGACAGGAGGATCGCTATGAGTTCAAGGACAGGCTGGGACTACAGAGAGAGTACCAGGACAGCCTGGGCTAGAGTGAGACCCTACCTCAGGGAAAACAAAGAAAGAACTTTAGAACGGAGCAATGTGAAGTATAAAGCATCTCCTTGTTGGGTTTCATCTTTGAGCCTTGGATCTAGAACCAGTGCCCTTAAAGAGCTGCACGTTGTTGGGTTGAGACGTTGCATGTCTGTGGCCATTTTGTTGTTCATGTGGTAATAATGATGACGCCTCCCTTCCAGTTGCTCTGTGAAGCTGAGATGAAATAGTGTGCATACAACTCAGTACTGTCTGTTCCTACTCTGGTCTCACCCTTGTGTAGACTAGGAGCTCATTACATGTGCTGGCAGGAGCTGATGCTTAGAAGCCATCAACTTACCTCTAACTTACCTGGAATACCTCAGCAACTAGATATTCATTGCCAGCAAAGACAGCAATCTCCAGAATTGTCATGACCAACATCTGGGCAGGACTTGTTTTTCCCAGGACGGCTCCAAAAGAAATCAGAACAGTGGCTGTACTGAAGTCTGCATTTATCATGCTGAGGGGGAAAGAAAGAATAAATTGAAGAGGAATGCACACCAAAATCAAGCTGTAAGCAGATAGTTTGAGCAAACTTCATGAATGAGAGCTTGGCTTTCATGGCATCCCTCCATCCTAAAAGCCTCACCTCCTAATTTTCAATTTTCATCATGGGGGCTGGAGCCTAGCGACCCAAGTTCCAGTCCCCAGTGTCCACATAAAGCCAGATGCACAAAGTGGCCCATGCTAGAAGCCCTGGAATGTCCATTTTCTCTCTCTTTCTTCCCTTGAAAATAAATGAATAAATAAAAAGAAGTTTTGAGGAGGAGAGCACACATATCCAGATCACAGTAGAGAGGCTTACCTTTTGATTCCAATGTGAAATGCGTGTCCATGGCTGTGAAGGAACCCTTGGGCGATCGTGCCCCACTGGAGGCCCAGAGAGGCAAGGAGGAGGTTGAAACCCACCCCGCCAAAGCCATATTTCTTCAGGAAGGTCATGAGGAATCCAAAGCCAACAAATATCATCACGTGCACATCCCGGAATACTGCAAAAGAGCAGAGGATAAAAAGTGTTAGCACAGCCTGACTAGAAAGGCACTCACCATTTGATAACTGCTTTACTGCTGGAGAAAAAAGCGCACAAGGTGACAGGCAATATCTGGGACCTCATGATGGCTATTCTTTCTATGTGCTGTGGTATCACACTCTTCCGGTTGTCACTGATGCTCATGGCTTGATGAGTGTATATCCTAGCAGCTGGCCCTGGAGGTCAGTGAATTGCGCAAAGGGTAGAGTCAGGATTTGAATTCACACCGATTCTACTGATGCCGCCACCCTCCGAGCAAGGAAGAGGCTTGCCCTCCCCAACCTTGCCCCACCCAACGCCATGGCTACCATCAACAGTGTGTCTGAGTGGGGAGATGGTGGAGCAGGCTCTGGTTTTACTCAAGGTCCCAGCCCTTCCCCAAGGGAAGTCTTTACCCAAGACTAGGAGAGGGCCCCCTGCTGCAGGATGGGGCCAGCCGCTGAGCCTCCCATGGGATCAGAAGAGTGATCTTCTGCCCATATCATTTCCTACTGGTGTTAATCCTTAAGGTATTTACTCTCATCCTGTGCTTACCTGGGAAACCCCAAAGATGGGGATTCCACCTCACTCACTGATGGCTACCTCTCAACTAGCATCAACCTGTGAAAGACATACAGCTTCATTTCCCTTTCAGAGTTGTTTTGTCACCATTTATTTTTTTCTCTGTAAACAACTGGTTTATATCATAATCTGTTGAAAAAGTGTCTTGAAGAGCATGCATGGTTCTAACTAACCATGACATCACCAAGTCTTTCTGTTTTCTCCTCTTTCAAGCAAGCTTTGGACTAGATGATGTTCAAACTGTCTTCTAGCCCAGCAATTTAGAGCCAGAAAAGCCAGGTGATGTGTTTAGAATCCCAAAGCATCCTTTCGTTTTCTTAAATTCTCTTGTTAGTCCCATAACCTGTTGATTTTAAAGTGTTCAGAAACCAACTAATTTTAAAATTCTTTTGACTAGTTTTGTGTTCTTATGTCTGGAGAAGTTATTCCTCAGGTTCCACCTCCCTTCCCTTTTGATGGAAAACCAGACATTTTATACGTGGCAACAGGAGGTTTATGTGGTAGCTTTGTGTGTATGTGTGTGTGTAGTGTGTGTGTGTTCGTGTGTGTAGTGTATGTGTGTGTGTGTGTGTGTGCATGCGTGTGCGTGCGAGTGTTTTGTCTTCCATCCTCTTGGTTGTAATTCTTTCTTCTGTCACAAGAGGGCAAAAGCATCTCATCTATTATTGAAGTTGCTATGAGATCCAAGGTAGAAAGAAAGGCTGTGGACAGTTGTCTATGTAAAAGGTATAGAGAATCCAGGTCACATAATATCTTTTCCTCTGTATTTACAGCTTGTGAGTGACACCCAAGCAAAGTGCTCAAGTTGAATTTTGTGCATCAAGCTGCCATTAAAAGAATAAAATGTACACTTTGCAGAGGAAAGGATTTCTTTTAGGGATTTGTAGGTCGGGGAGGTATTTCTGATTTTAAGAATTTTCAAGACATTTGTAACTCAGTGGCTCACACAGAAGGTAATCTCACATGGTGCATTTGGTGATGTCTGGGGACAGTTCTGGTTGTCAGCCTGATGGTGTGTGCAGGGACTACTGAGGCCATGAACGCAGAGTCCAGCAAGGGTGCTGCTCTGTGCTGTGAGCACAATCCTCGTGACAAGAAGGTGTCTGGTCCGGAGTGGTTTTAGTACCGCTATTGAGAAGCTCTCATCTAAGGAAAATCAGCTTTCATAAGCTTTAGAGTGCCATAAAGTTTTCTCTTTCTTCAAACCAAAGGGGAAAATGCTGACTTGATATACCCAAGATTTTTCCTCAGAACCTCAACAATTTCACTTAGTATACTAAATATTTTATTCCTTATGAATTTTTATGCATATATATATCATTTTGTTGTGCTCATTTTCACTGCCACTACCCTCCTTTGGCTCTCCTGACCCCTCACACAGGTCCCCTTGTTCTCCACTAAGTCTCTGGTTCTACATCTTTGAGAGCCAATATACCAGGGATCTTCCCATCCCCAAAGCCATGATAACACAGTGTTTGGGTTTTACTTTAAACATTTTCCTGAATGCTGTCAATAAGAAAGTGGAGATATTGAAAATGAAGTAGTGGAATAGCCTGAAGGTGTCCTCAGTACACGAGGTGGTTAGAATTCCTGGGTTCTTGGCTTGGATGAGAACGTGTCCTTCACATTTTGCTGAAGTGTCTTGTTTATTGATTTTCCTTTCTTTTAGGGTCTCACTCTGGGCCAGACTGACCTGTAATTCATCCTGTAGTTTCTCAGGCTGGCCTGGAACTCACAGTGATCCTCCTACCTCTGCCTCCTGAGTGCTGGGATTAAAGGTGTGCGTCACCACGCCCGGCTTGTTATATTCATTGAGACAACTGCATCAGCTCGGGAACAAGTAGTAAGTCTCGTACTATGTGTGCTGGAGTGTGCTGGAGTAACCAGTGAATCCCCCCAAACTTCAGTTTTCTCATTTGTAAAATGGGAATAATCTGACTTTTTATAAGTTTTTTTCTTTGTTTTATTTATTTGCAAGCAGAGAGAGAGAGAGAGAGAGCGAGAGAGAGAGAGCGAGAGAGAGAGAGAGAGAGAGAGAGAGAGAGAGAGAGAGAAGTAAAGAGAGAATGAGCATGCCAAGGCCTTAGCCACTGCAAACAAACTCCAGATACATGCACCACTTTGTGCATCTGGCTTAAGTGGGTACTGGGGGAATTGAACCTAGGTCATTAGGCTTTGCAGCAAGTGACTTAACTGCTGAACCATCACTCTGGCCCTTGAATGTGTTTCTTAATAGTGATTATTAACAACCTGCCACCCAGTGAGTTAAGCTGTTAGATAAACTTTGTATAAATCAAGTGTTGGTAGAGAATGTAGAGAAGATGTAGAGCCAAAGCCATGCAATTACTCCAACCATCCTGGCAACTGTTTTAACGAGAATCATGTAGCTTGAAATAGAAGCTTAGATTGTAGGATCTGGGAGAACTTTCAGTGGTTTATAGATTGGAGGACGGACAAAGGCTGCCCTCCAAGTAATATTTCACATTGTGACACTTCTACTGTCTCAGTATAGTCACACAAATTAAGTGCTTCTACAAACATATCTTTTTGTGGTTTTTTGAGGTAGGGTCTCACTCTAGCCCAGGCTCCAGATACATCTTTTTAAAAATTTGAGTAGCAGTCCAGATGCACAGGAAGAAGTTTGGCTCATTGCTAGCAAGAGGTTCCTTGAGTTACTCATATAACACGGGTCTAGAAAGGATGAATGGACATGTTCTCTGTTTCTGTGGCATTTCATTTATAGCTGTGACATTTTATTACCACCAAAGCGCACACACACAGACACAGACACACACACACACATGCACACCTCTCCCACTAAAACAAATATTTCATGAGGATATGGACCTTACAAATGGTCAAAGGCCTTCTAAATTTCTTACAAAAATTACTGGTTTAATAAATAATTTCAAAAGTATTTTTATTTTATTTTTCATATTATTTATTTGAGAGAAACAGAGAGCGAGAGCATGTGTATGGTTACACCAGGTCCTGTTGCTACTGCAAATAAACTCCAGACCCATGAGCAACTTTGCGTGTCTGGCTTTACATGGGTGCTGGGGAACTGAACAACGGTTTAGCAAGAAAACATCTTTAACTGCTGAAACATCTTCCCAGTCCCATATGTATTTTCTTAAATGAATTGCAAAATTAAAGAATTTCCATGTTCTTTAAAAATGGCTTATGTGTATCTAAGATATAGGAGGTCACATTTTATATGCACATAAAATGACCACCATAAGTTTTATCCTATGGCCTCTACATGCTTACAATTGTGTATATGTATATGTGTTTGGTGAAAAGATTGTAGAAGTATTGGCTTGGCAATTCTGAAGTATACAATGACTCTCATCAGTGCTCTGTACAGTAGGTCTCCAGGAAGTGGCTTCTCTCCAATGTGGCTTCTATCACATTCTAAACTGAAGCTTTACCAAGAACCTTTGACCAGAGGGTTCAGATGATTTAACGTGGATTATGTAAATAATTAAATCTTTAAGATCTTAATGTAATTTTACTTCAATGACATCAATCTCAAAGAGGTCGCATCTGTTTTATCATTGAATAAATTTGCACAGCGCATTATTTGTACTTAACCTATTTATTAAATATATGATTAAGGGATGGAGAGATGGCTCAGCGGTTAATGTGCTTACCCACAAAGCCTAAATATTTGATTAAATACATTTAATACAAAATTAAAATATGACCACTAAATGATTGAATATATATATATATATAACATTACACGAAACACAATTCTGTTTCTTTTATTGGTCTTTAACTTCATAATTATAAAATTTAATCAAGAATTTACTGAAATATCAATAGAGTGTAGCAGAGTCAGATCTATGATCTAATTCTACTCGTAACTTTCAATTTTGTATTTTTGCCGTCACCTTTGCTCATCATTTCTATACAAGAATGTTCCCTATTCATATTATCTCTTTCAAAAATGTAGGAATTAAAACATAATGGTCAAATTGTTTATAGGAAGCTTACATATATGCTATAAATAAAGTTTTAAAAATTATTTGATTTTTACTTTTTAAAAAAATCTAGAAAATAATGGCCTGCTATTATATCAATAAAAACTGCAGCAGTTTCTTCCATCATCCTACATATCACTTCTCTTTTTCTGACAAAAATAATTTCTATTTTCACATTACTGTGTTATTACCAGCTTCTATATTAAACCCACAAACCTCATGCACATTTACCATGAAATCTCTATTAACAAAGGCTAAGTCAGTTCAGAGATTTTAAAGTCCTGAGCTTAAGTAGGAAACAAAATTCTCAAATAAATCTTGAACATAAATAACTCTAAAGATCAGAGAACATGAAAATGTTTAAGGGTATAACACTTGTACATGAATAATTCACAACCTAATAATAAAAGAACATAGAATGTCAAAGACAAGACCATGTAAGGCAAAGAAATATCCCCAGAATCAAGATGATCCTTCCCTTATTCAAGTTTATTTGAAGTTCTAAAGCTGATTCGTTGTTTTAAAAATCCTAAGAAAGCTAAGCTTAAAAAATATGAAAATGTTTTAAGTTTAGATAGAACAACAGTTTCTAAGGTTAGTCACCAAAAACATGAAAAATAATTATTAGAAACAAGCAGAGATCAGAAAGCTATCAGACTAAATGGAGGAATCAAAACAGTTTGAAAAAAATTAAAAGACAGCTTTAAAGGCACCAATTGAAATTATTCCTTTAACATTCTCTTCACAAAATAAGAATTTATTTATAGATGAATAAATAAAAGGTCACTAACATTAATCAGGATCGAAATTTAAGCTAAAAATTAAACCTATATTTTGTTGCAAAGAAATATGAACTTAGCCTACGGCTGATAACTTCCAAGCAAGCGTTGATATCCTTCTAGGAACCATGGTTTGACACACAGTTTCTGGGTGCATTTTCACACCTGGATGCAAGTCTGGAGGTAGAGCCACCTTCGGGCATGTTGCTGGTCACGCTCTTCCCCTCCTCGGCTGGGAGCCGGTTGACCTCAGCAGTGGGACCCCCCCGCACCTCAGCAGTGGGACCCCCCGCGGCTGCTGCTGCGCTGGCTCTCCCGTCCCCCTGGGCAGTAGCTCCGCTGGGCTGCGTGGTCGCCGGCCTCCCCACCCGGGTGGGTCCCGGCGGCTCCGCTCCAAGCAGCGCGGGCTGTTGTGCGTGGGGAGCGCTGCGAGCCTCCACGGCCACGACCACCGCATCTCCCACCCTCCACCCCGCGGCCTCCACGACCACGACCACCGCACCCCCCC
>PVHP010028199.1:0-23299 GCA_004024765.1 Zapus hudsonius | reverse complement strand
CTCTCTCCCTCTCTTTCTTTCTTTTACCTTTTCTGGAAATTTCTGCCTTCTGAAAACTCCACCACATTAGATGCCCTCACCCATCCTTTGCCTCCATGTGCAGAGTTCACAGCAGACCTGTTGCATCCACGTGGTGGGTCTTACACTGCTCAGTGTGGACCTGGCTTCAGCTACACTTCTGCACAAGGAGATTTGCTGCGGGGAGCAGGCAGGGCCTGGCCTCTTTTCTCTCTGTGGGACGCCCAGGGTGGATGACAGGGTCTGCTGGGAACAGCCATGTCTCTGCTCCTCTTCATGTCTGTGGCAGGCAGCCAGCACCCGGCCCGTCTCTCTCAGTATGATTTGTTCTTTCCGCCACTGAGGCTTGATAAAGCCACCCAAAATTTCAGCCAGAAATGTAGCTGCAGGCCAAGGCTGACAGAACTTCTTGGGGATTTTCCAACATGAGGGGCCCAGGTGTGCTGGTCTTGACAGTCTCCCCCCTTCCCCCTCTCTCTCCTCAGGCGGCCATCACTGTAGCTGCCAGCAGCCTCTCCTCCCCAGGGAAACACCTGAAGCCCTGCAGTTCGGGTGCTTGCATGAAGTGGCCTTCCAGGAGCAAAAGCCAGTGGCTATCATGGAGCTTCCCAGAGCTCCATGTTTCTCCAAGGATAACTTTCTTCTGAGAACCAGAGCTCCTTTAAAGACTCTGGAGGCAGCTGGGCTAGTGGGAAGCTCTGGAACCCGATGGGAAGCTAGATCTGGGTTCAAATCCTGCCTCAGACTCTCACTGGCTTTGTGACTTCAGATAATCTAAGCCTTTTTCCTTGCCCATAAAATCCCCTGGAAAATACCACTTTGAAGAGTTGTTGAAAGGGTTAGAGATAATTTTGGAATGAGCCTAGCATGAGGTAAGCATCTAGCAATGGACGGCTACAGCTAGTGCAGCATTGTGCAGGTGTTGAACCTTAGGAGGAAGGACTGCAGGAAGTCCATCATGGTGAGAGGCATGGCAGGGCTCCTGGTGAACCTGGGCTGAGTGTAGATGTGGTTTCCTGCCATGCCAGGTAATGACGTGGTTGGGATAGGGAGGTGAATATACCCTGGAATCTGGCGATTGAGTAAACTCTCCCTGAGGAAGAAGAGGGGAAGGAGAGGAAGCAGCAGGATAAGAGAGGGTAATGGGTGAGGGGGAGGTATGACCTAAGCTTATTATGTACCAGCCTGAAAATGTCACGCTGAAACAAACCTGTTGTGGCTTGAATCGGAAATGCGCCTTGTAGTTGCTTTAAAAACTTGTTCTGCAGCTGGTGGTGCTACTCAGAACCTTCCTGCCTCCTTCTTTAATTTTTGTTCCATATTGACGTCAATAGTTTCAATAACAGACTCCAGTGACCATGAACCTGCCATGCCGCCCACCATGATGAACTCCAGTGACCATGAACCTGACATGCCTCCCACCATGACGAACTCCAGTGACCATAAACCTGACACGCCTCCCACCATGACGAACTCCAGTGACCATGAACCTGACACGCCTCCCACCATGATGAACTCCAGTGACCATGAACCTGACACGCCTCCCACCATGATGAACTCCAGTGACCATGAACCTGACATGCCTCCCACCATGATGAACTCCAGTGACCATGAACCTGACATGCCTCCCACCATGGTGAACTGAATTACTCTGAAACTGTACTAAAATAAGTCTTTCCTCCTTTAAATTGGTTCTGTCAGATATTGTGGTCACAGTGATGCAGAAGTAACTAATTCAAAACCCATTCCTTTGTACAATTAATGTACACTAGAAAAATTATAATATCCTCATTCTTGGCCCATTCTCCTTGGGACAAGGAGGAGGTTAAATGGTCAATGGTTAACTTCTTCTCTGGGCAGAGGAAAGACTCTTCAGCTTCAAGGCACTGTCCTGTCTTTTATATGAACTTCTACAATTTTCCCAAAGTTGATATATAATAATATAATGTAAACATTTATATTTGCCATTATTACCAGGAGTGGTGATGCACATCTTTAATCCCAGCACACAGGAAGCAGAGGTAGAAGAATCTCTGTGAGTTTGAGGCTAGCCTGGGACTACAGAGTGAGTTCTAGATAAGCCTGGGCTACTATGAGACCCTACCTCATATAATGTATATATATATTTGCCACTATCTCCAAGAAGCTGAGACACTTAGTTGTGATGGATTCTTCCACACGCCACCCCCTCAGCAGAGTTGGTTGAGAAGGAGTGTTTGAAGAAATCTCTCCCCTCATTCCTAGGAGATTTATTCCAGTCATGTCCTCATGTACTACAAGTTGCTGTCTCAATCCAGCTATCATCTTTATTGTGGAATCATTACAGGCCGAGAGGGTCAATACCTATAAAATACCCCCAACTTACTCTTCAGGCCTACAAGCTTAAAATCCCCACTTTAACTGCCTGAACTTTAGGAGAAAACAGGACACTGCAGGACTCCTTGAGGAAAATCCTTTGGGATTTGAGCAATCTTCCCAGCCAGACGTTACAATGTGCTAACACCCCTGTGAGTCATGAGCTAACTCATGGTCAATTCTGTTTGGAGAACAGGATGAATAATTGACAGTAACTGGGTGTTTGCCTAAATCCAGGCCTAACCCAGTATTGATTCTGTTTTCTTGTCTCTGTTTGCTTTAAACAAACATGTGTATTTTCCCATCCTCTCCACATGTCCAGTCTAGTCCTTCACTGCCTCTTAGAAGAAAATCTAAAAACCTTTAACACGGTTTCAAAACTCTCCAGGGTAGACTTGTAGGCTCCCAGCAACTCATTGCTAAGCTGTATAAGACTGGGCTTGAGGACATATGCTTGGTAGTGCACGCCTAAAAACCATATGATTCATTTTCTTTAACATTTATTTTGGGGTATTTTCTTTGGACTTACAGACCAGTTACAAAAAAAATAAAACAGGATGTTCCTCTATTTCCTTGACAAGCTTTTCATAATACAATGATAAAAACCAGTAAAATAATAGAAGTACAACTTCAGTCTTTATTTGAATTTTAACCATTTCCCCTCTAGAAATCTTTGTCTATTTCTAGACCCTACCCATTGCCTTTAATGGTCATGCTTTCATTCCCTCTAAACTGTGACAAGTAACTCAATCGTTATTTTTTCTGACCTTGACTCTTTTGAAGAATACAGTTGAGTTATTTTGTAAAACATTTTTCAATCTGGATTTGTCTGATATTTTTTCCACCGTTAGCTAGAGATTATGAATTTTATGGCAAGAATGCCTAAGAGGTGATGTTGGACATCACACCAGGGGTCCATGATATCATGATGTCTTATTCCTGGTAATATTTTAAAAAATATTTTATTTATTCATTTTCAAGCAGAGATACAGAGAGAGAAAGAGAGAGAGAAAGAATACCAGGGCCACCACCCCGTGGGCCTGGCCCATGTGGGTCCTGGAGAATTGAACCTGGGGCCTTAGGCACTGGAGGCAAGCGCCCCAACCACTGAGCCATCTCTCCAGCCCTATTCCTGGTAATATTAACACTGAACATTACTGACAAGAATTGTCTTTTTTTATGCTTGGCTTCTCAATATTTGTTCCTCGTCTGTAATGATCCTTTTTCCTTGGTGACCCATGCTTGCCCACGAGTTAGAATATCTTCTATGTATGTCTCAAATAGACCCAAATTTACATCTCTATTCCTGATTGTTCCATCGAGTTTGACTCCATATGTCCAACAGCCTACTCACTCTTTCCACTTGGATATCTAATAAGCATTTTGAACCTAACACTCAGAATGAAACAACTGAATTTCCTGAAGTCTTCTACATCTTAGGAAGTGGAAATCCACCCTTCCAGAAGCTTATGTCAAACCTTGGTATTGTCCTTTTCTCTCTACTTCATCCAATGGATCAGAAAATCCTGCTAGTTCCCGTATTCCAAATCCATCCAGGATCTGACTGCTTTTCACTACCTTTTAAGCTACCACCCAGATCTAAGTCACTGGCACCTGGACTGTTGTAATCATCACCCACCTGGTCTCTGACTTGAGCCTTGCCCCTCACAGTCTTTTCTATTTAAGGTTGCCATAGTAATTTTTCAAAAGTATAACTCTGATCATGTAATTCATCTGCTTGAAACTATTAGCATTTCACACATTCAGCTAAAACCTAAAGTCTTTTTTTCATGGGTCTACAAGCGTGACCTAATCTATCTCGTTCCCATCATCCTCTATGAACTCACCTCCTGACATACGTTGAGGATTCCTTATCTGAAATATTCAGGACCATAAGTGTTCTGTATTTCTGATTGTTTAAAAAAATGGGATATTTACATATATAAATGAGATATGTTGAGAATTTGACCCAAATCTAAACACAGAATTCATTTGTTTCATATACACATAGCCCAAAGGTAATTTTATACAATAATTTCAGCGCACCTGCATTTCATCTGTAATCTGTCACATGAGTCAGGCATGGAATTTTCCATTTGTGTTATCATGTTAGTGCTCCAAAGTTTCAGATTTTAGAACATTTTGAATATCAGATTTTCAAATGAAGGATGCTCAACCTGTGTGTTTTCCTTACTGGTCCTGAAAATCATCAAGAATTCTTTTGCTTCAAGGCTTTTGCTCAGGAATTCTCCCCCCCCCCCAAAAAAAATTTTTTTTTATTCTTCTTTTGTAGAATTTACCCCTCAGTGAATGTGAAACCAGTCAAGGTATGCAAATGGAAAGTTCTGTCATCTTGACAGTTCCCTCCTCCTGTTCATCTCAAATCCTGCCCATCAAGCATCAACTCCACTGGGACCACCTGATTGACCTTGACCTGTCCTACCATCGCTTTGGTGGCTGCCAACCAGATCACCCCACTGCAACCCAACTGGGTCTTCCAAAACCCAAATCTGATCAAATTGCCATCCAGCTTCTGCAATGACTCCCCTCTGCTGGTGGAACATAGACCACATTTCTTACCATAGCCCACTTCTAGCATGGCTTCTGCCTCTCTACTCTAGCCACAGGGGCCTTCACTCCTTTAATGGCACCTTTCTCCTGCTATGGCCTGTTCCTTCCTCTCTTTGGAAATATCTGACCACCACACAACTCCTCTTTTTGTCTAGTTCAGACCCACACCTGCTTCTCACTGCAAGGCAATGGTCATGTCCACAACAGAGCCTCTCGTGACTTGTCCATGTCTGTGAGGGTCTCATCCTACCAAAGAACCTTGCTTTTTGCCTATAGGACATTCACACTTGCTTATCAATGAATGTCCAGGGGTGAGTTTATTTGTGAAATATCTTTCTCCACCACTAGACTGTAAATTATGTTATAACGGTGAGCAAAATACTTGGCATCCAGTTGACGCTCGATAAATATTGGGTGAATGAATGAGCAGATAGGCTGTTGAAAATAAAATCATGCTTTTGAAATACAAATATGGAAAAACAATTAATAGAAGGAAGAGAACGTGAAGGGAAGGAGCTCTAAATAATTAGAAGACCGGTAGAGAAACATAGGGCAGGAAAGAAGAAAGGAAATCCTAAATTAGAGTGTTGAAAGAAGAAATGGATGGTCATGTCTTTTGGAGGACTGCATTGTGCCACTGATGTACCAGGCCTGCCACGAACAACCAATACCCAAGACTCTGTCAAGTGCCCACTGCTCAACCCACACACGTCGAGGGAAATCTACATCCTGTGCCCAGACAAAGGTGTATTGTAGGACATCTTGTCTCTTCAAAAAACAAAGCCATTTGAGTGACAAAGAAATTCCAGCAGGGTTATGCCATCCTCTGGCCTTCAAGGATTCATTAAAAGAAAAAAAAAGTTCTGTGTTTTTAACAACCTCTGGTGTATTTGATTACATTTTCAAGTCAGATGATCGCACTACTACAAGAAGCAACTTCATTACCAGGAGGGCCCAGAGCCCAGACTATATACTAGCTCCCTGTCATATAATTTAGCCTCAGTCATACCTCAGACAATATTTATACAAGGTCACTTCTTCAAACCATGTCTAGCCTGCCCAAATGACAATATTATTTATGCCAAATGCTTCTCCTAAGGGATGGAAAACTGCCAAGTCTGGTTTAATAGGCTATACGGACAGGCTAGAAAAACATCATTTGTAGCACACACAGTTTAAGTATTTAGTATATAACTATGAGTACAGGCTGATCACTGGAAACATGGCCGAAAACTGGCCCCAGGAATTAAAAAAAAAAAAAAAGCCACAAAAGCACTAAGGTTTGGATCTTTCCTGCCTCATATTAGTTTTGGAAGCCCTAGGTTTGGCTGGAATTATGAATGCACAAGAGAGAGCTCCCTCAGACTTTCGTGGCTACCTGAAATCCAAAATAGGGGGGAAACCTGCAAAAGGAAATTTAACTTGGGCGTATGTGCCCAGCAGCCGTCCTCCTGTGGTTACAAATTAATGTGACCATCCAGTGGAACAGACAGCCAGGGGCCTTCGGTAACAAAGAACAGTCTAACCATTGATGTTAATTTACCAAATTATTCACATCCCACAATCTGGAATAGAAATCAGCGGCCAAAAAAATGCCTCTTCTACACCTCAGTCAAAACACCTATAAAAATCTAGATACCAGGAGGCAAAGTCTGGAACATAAACTATTTCATCATGTTGCCAGCGAGTTATTAAAGTGCAGAACGATGAAGCCGCCAGGGCGTCCAGCTAACCTTGCTTCCAAGCCCCATTCTAGGTAGTGTCTTTAATAAGGCATTTGGTCAAAATATACTGGTGACAACTCCTTTCTCTTAAAATCTGGTGAAGGATAGAAGTCATATATTCCACTTAAGCCTTTATGGACCATTAGGACTTTAAAATATCTCTCCAGTAGAGTATTAACAAACTTCAGAATGTTGAGCTTTCAAATAAAAGTGTAGAATGTCTGTCTGACCTTATATGACATAGATAAATATCACTAGTAAACAATTTATATAGGCCTTTAAATAGATGTGTATAATTTCCACGTTAAGAATGCTGTGTCTAATTTAAACGTTAGGAGTAAAAAAGTGTCAGATTAAAAAGCAGTTTCAAAAAATTCAAAATAGTTCTTTTATACTAATAAATTCGGAATGGGCTTTATTCCTTGAAATGCATTTTTTCCCAAGACTTTTTATTTGTTGTTTTTAATAGTTGTCTCCAGAGAAATTATCACTGATTGGCCTAATGTTTAAAGGTATTTAATATTATCTATTTATTTATAATAAAATAAATTCTTTATGATAAGTATACTTCTGGCTAGTTCCAAGCCCAGGAACTTACTTCAGAACAATAATTAGAGATGTGTACAAAGATGTTCACTATAAAATTATTTACTATTGGGAGTAATTTACAACTACAGGTGATAACACTAAACAAACCATCCATCTGATGCAATATAACATATTTTAAATGATGCCATATAGAAATACACAGCCCATTGGAGAAGCTGATAGTATATGTCATGTGACAAAGAATATGAGAAGGTCAGCTGTGGTGGAGTGAGCCAGTAACTCCTGACGAGGTAGAAGAGGACAATCTCAGCGGAAGGCCAGCTGACTCCATGGAGAAATCTTCTTTCAAGGAAAAGAAAAAGAAGAAAGGAGAGGGGGGTTGCAGTCAGCTTTCTAGTTGCTGCGCAGAAAGAACCCAAGCAAAAGTGGCTTGTTGGAGGAATGGGTTTATTAGGCTTATGGACTCCAGGGGAGATTCCATGATGGCAGGGAAAACGATGGCATGAGCAGAGGGTGTACATCACCTCCGCCATGGCACTGCACACAGCAGCAGGAAGGTGTGCCAAACACTGACAAGGGGAAGCTGGTTTATAACCCCATAAACCTGCCCCCAACAACACAGCTCCAATGAGGTTGTAAAACCCAAACTGCCATTAGCTGAGGATCGATCACTCAGAACACATTCATTTGTTTGTAGGGGACACCTGGATCAAACCCTGACAGAGGGGGAGGGAAGAAGGGAGAGAGGAAAGGAAGAAGTGAAGGAAGGATGAAAGGGGAGGGGAGGGCAGTGAGGAGGGGAGGAGAGGGAAGGAAGGAAGAAGGGAGGGAAGGAAAAGAAGGAGGGAAATGATGACAAAGAAATATATACAGAAGAGATATCTAGATGGAGTGGTATCAAAACATTAGTCCCAGGCCGAACAGACAGCTTTAGGACTTTCAGAATAATGCTCTTTGAGAAAGGACTGAAATGGATGAAAAATTGGCAGGATGAGACTCCTTTATATCTGCAGCAAAGATCCTCAGGGATGTTTTATTTATACCTTTTGTTTGTTTGTTTTGAGGTCCCATCTGTCTCCCTCTAGCCCAGGCTGACCTGGAATTCATTATGTAGTCTCAGGGTGGCCTCAAATTTCCTGGGATCCTCCTACCTCTGCCTCCTGAGTGCTGGGATTAAAGGTGTGTGCCACCACATCCGGCTGCACTTTTATTACAGAAGTAATTTGCTTTCCAGGTCTCATCACTCAAATGGTGGATGGATGTCATGGGTATTTTTCCTGTCTCTAGCCCATTGGTGTCTTGGACAGGACTGTGTAAAACTCTCTGAAGTCTACCACCTGAATGCCTTCCTAAGCCAAGAGAAAGAAGCCATGCTTGAGTAGAACACAGTGAGAGCCCTGTGTCTCTGACATCTGCACATTGGCACATGCTTTCTCCTAACTACAGAACTGGAGGGTTACCTTTGAAACCATCTTCATCTGGAAGCACAGAGATTTATTAGGATACTGTAAATAAAACTTGGATACACAGAAGCATGAAATGAGAGACTCCATAGGCTCTCTTTTTATTTTTAAATATTTTATTTTATTAATTTGCAAGGAGAGAGAAAGAGAATGGGCTTCCTGCCTTGCAAATGAACTGTAGGTGCATACACCACTTTGTGCATCTGGTTTTATGTGCCTACTGGGAAATCGAACCCAGGCACCTTTAACCGCTGAGCCATCTCTCCAGCGCAGGCTCTTTTTAAGAAGTCACAACAAGAGACTTGCTTCATGAACCTCTGTAGCATGTGGAGAGGACCCATGACTTACTAGAACAGGAGCTTTTCAAGGCAGGATTATAGGCAAGAAAAAGATGATCAAGACTCCGTATGAACCTGAGGAAGTGAATCAACTGGATGCCTTTATTTTTTTTCCCCTTGGAGACAGTGTCTTGCTATGTAACTCCAAAGACTTGGAATTTGTGATCCTCCTGCCTCAGCCTCTCTAAACTGGTCTTATAGGCCTGTGCAGCTGGATTTTTCTCTTGGACACCGGTGGCAGATGTGCAAGTACCTGTGTGTAGAGGCCAGAGGACAAACTCAGGTGTTGCCATTCAACCTTTTTATTTTATTTTATTTTTTTTAGTCAGGGTCTCCAATTGCCCTGAAGTTTGTCAAATAGAATAGACTCTGTGGCCCTACCTGCTCCAGATCCTAACCTATCTGCCTCTCTAGCTCTGGGATTACAGGTGTTCACCACCACTTTTTATCTGAAACTTTTTATTGACAACTTCCATAAGTACAGACCATAAATCACATTAATTCCCACCCTCACTTCCATTCTCCTCTCAAATCCACCCTCCATTGAATCCCTTCTTTCCAATTAGTCTTTCGTTTATTTTTGATTTATTTTGTTTTGTTTTGTTTTTCAAGGTAGGGCCTCACTCTAGCCCAGGCTGACCTGCAATTCACTAGGTAGTCTCAGGCTGACCTCGAACTCATGGCGATCCTCCTAGCTCTGCCTCCAGAGTGCTGGGATTTAAGATGTCATGGGCCTGGTGTCTCTCATCTATTTTGATGTCATTAGTTTTTCCTCCTATTGTGCAGGTCTTATGTAGGAAGTGTCAGACATTTTGTGTCTGGAAGATTGCACTGTAAGCATTCCCACCTTTCCTTTTGTCTCTTGCATTCTTTCCACCACCTCTTCTGCAATGGACCCTGAGTCTTGGAGGGTGTGACAGAGATGGCCCAGTGCCACAGCTCAGTGCTCCACTGTCACTTCTCTCAGCACTGTGGTGAGTTTTGAGTCAGCCAGTGGTCCCCACCATAGAAAAGAGAAGCTTCTCTAACCAAAAGTGAGGGTAGCATTAATACATGGACATAAGCATAACAATGTGCTTAAGGGGAGTAGTTTGGTGGGCATAATATATGTGTTTAGCCAGACAACAGTTGTCATTACTCCCCTAGGACCACAGCAACTTTTTATCTGTTTGACCACACAGATCAAACTCAGGTCCTTGTGCTTGTACAGGAAGAAACACTTCACCAACTGAGTTGTCTCAAAGCTCAGCCAAAACTCAATTAATACTATCAATGTTTTTTAGTTTACTATATATACATTTTAACAAGTTATACTCTTTTATCCTCTCATCCCTGCTCCTGTTACCCTGGGGGCCTCCTCAGTGGGGTTGTGGTATTCACTGTGGGGCCATGAAGGCCCCAGTCAGTCCCTGAGGGGCCATGCCTCAGGGTAAGCCTACCCACTCGGTGGCTCTTACAATCTTTCTACCTCCTCTTCTGCAATGTTCCCTGAGCCATGGCAGACCTGTTGGCAGTCTGATTTAGTGTTGAGTTCTTTGTAGGTCTGGATTTCTGCTTTGATTGGTTTTGATTGATCACTGTGTCTGTCACCATCATCCTGGAGCTGGTTGTCAGACAAGCAGTAAGAGCAGTAATAATTTCAATACTTGTTGATGCAAAGATTATGCTCTCTTTCTCTCTCCCCTCCCCTTTAAGCATCATTCTTTGGAAAGCACCTTACTGGAGGTGAGAGATGAAGCAATAGGGACAACTGGCATCTCTGAGGTCAGGAGTACTGAGATAGGGAAGAAGTCCAAGGTTATGCCGTTGGGACAACCACATAGTTTTAAAAAAAAAAGTCAGTGCAAAGGGAGCATCTGAAAGTAAGACTATGGATGAGCTGTTTCTGTATCAAGTTATATAAATATCCCTTACTTTAAAGGGGAAACTTTGGTGGAAATACACTTTGAAGACAGCACAGTTTTATTTTATTGACGCTAATGGACCTTTGCCTACGGCAAAAATGGTCCAGATGTAATGGATAAAACAAAGTAAAACTATGCTTAGCTTTTTCCAAGAGCTCAATTTTTCACTGTCCTGAACAAAAATTAAGAAGAAACATCTTTTCAAGGAGGTCAGCAAGTAAGTACAGACTTGTAATGATGATCCAGTATGTTGGATGTATCTAGGATCAACGGACACACCTTGAAATGGTCCAGTTGGCTTTATAGACCAGAGTCTCATTTGTGTTTTTTTTTTGGGGGGGGGGATGAAAAGTTATTGGGGGAGGGGCAGGGTCTTGTTCTGTAGACCAAACTAGTCTCCATTTTGCAGTAATCCTCCTGCTTCAGCTTCCTGAGTGCTGGGATTCACCGGTGTAAAGCCGGGTGCCCAGCTAGGAGTCTCATCCTTCAAGGTTACACTGACGTTTTTGCTTCATCTGAAGGAAGTATTCAGAGGTGGAAGGAAGCTAATTTGGATTTCCTTTTGTTTCCTGGGCCTCAGTGCTGACTGGCTCACTGGGCACCTAAGGAAAGGAAGGGCTCGCCCACTCCACAGCAATGGGGTGTCCCCTCCAGGAATGGAAGGAAGGCTGAAGAAAGCGGCCTCTGTGGTTTCCCCAGCTGAGTTAGTTCAGACTAGAGCAATTGTGCAGTCATTTGGACCATCTTGGGGACTTTGGCTCCCAAAGGGCAGGACTGTGCAGACTAAACTAGAGGTTATTTTACAAGGACCATCAGAATCCTCATTTGCATGTGTGAAATTCCTGCGGAGAGGCTGGTTTTTATTTTTTATTTTTTGAGCTGTTTGAGCCAGATGACAGGGGGAATGTGCTAGTGTGTGTGACTAGCGTTAGCTAGCACGCAGTCCTTCTTGGTCAGCCTTTCCCTTCTTGGGCCCAAAGCACTAGCCAATGGTCTGAGTTTTAGCACAAATAATCCCACCCCTACCATGCCCCTAGCAGAGCCAGCAGGCCCTCCAGCTAGCAGGAAGTTTTCTTAGACCAGATGATCAGTGGCAGGCAGCCTGCAGCCTTCTCTCCCACAGTGCTGTTCATTGAGCTTCATGCCCTGCTGAGCGCTCTGCATATATCATCTGCCTAGTTCCTCAGAGCCGCTCTGGGGTGTTTGCTGTTAACATTGGTCTGTCTTTTTTTTTTTTTTTTTTTTTTTTGGTGGGGGAAAGACAAGCTTTCACTATGTAGTTCAGACTAGCCTTTGGCACTTAATCATCCTGCCTCAAAGTGCTGGGATTATAGGCATATGCCACTGTGCCCACCTATTTTTATTAATTTGACCTACTTCTTTTTTTGCATTTTATTCATATATTTTGCATTTTATTATATATTTTGTGGTGCTAGGATTGAACCCAGGGTCAAAGGCACACTTGGCAAGCATTACTCACCAGCTTGCATCTCCAGCCCTACAATAGTTCTGTGTTTTTTTTGGTGGTGGTGTTTTTGCTTTTTTTTTTTTTTTTAACTATTTTTATTTATTTGCAAGCAGAGAGAGAGAGAGAGAGAATGGGCATGCCAAGGCCTATAGCCACTGCAAATGAACTCCAGATGCATGCACCACTTTGTGCATCTGGTTTATGTGGGTACTGGGGAATTGAACCCAGGCCCTTAGGCTTTGCAAGCAAGCACCTTAACCACTGAGCCATCTCTCCATCCCTGGTTCTGTGTTTTAAAGAAGAAAACTTTTAAGTTAACATTAATCAAGGCTTAACTTCAGGTAAGGTAAACTCATACCATGTCACACAAAGCTGTTATGGTTTGAATCTGAAATGTCCCCCACGGCTTCATGTTTTGAATGTCTGTTCTCCAGCTGGGGCCTTTAAGAAGTGGGGTCTAGCTGGCAGAAATAGTTTACTGGGGGTCAACTTTTGAAGGTTATACCCATCCTTGAATCCTATTGGCTTCTCTGCTGCCTGTTCCACTTGATGTAACAACCTCTGTTACACATGTCCTATTGTAATGGGAGTGTTGGAGTTCCTTGCTAATCCACCAGTTTATGCCAATGCACCAATCAATTTGGCCTGTCCCTAGATCCTTGTGTTATGAATTTAAAGAATTAAAATCCATAGATCAGAGACTTTATTAGACTAAGAGAAGAAAAAAGAAGAAAGTACAGAGAGCTCCTGCCATGTGGAAGCCGAAGGGGTAGAGAGCCCATGTGGGAGAGGGGTTGTTACCCCTCCCACCTCCCATCCTAGCCCGGATGAGATGAGTGGGACCTTACCAGAGCAGGGACCTGGAGGTTCAGGAGAGATAAACAGCCCCCCAAAAGAGGCTGTGCCCACCTGGGAAAGATGTAATTATAATCTTATTGTGGTAGGCCTTACCCTCAGAGTCAGATAAGCCTGAGAGAGAGCTGATTGATCTGGACTGGGGGCTGGCTCAGGGAGAGGTCAGCACACCTGAGGGGGGAGAGAGAGAGAGACAGAGAGACAGAGAGACAGAGAGAGAGAGCACTGATTGGACAGGCTGGATCAGATGCTGAACTATGGTCCTGCTGAACAGGCAGGCAGTGTAATATTTTTTTTTTTGTTGTTCCCTCTTTGGACCCTCTCCTAACTGAAAATCAAGCTACCTGATGAATTCCCTCTCACTATTCATCAGGTACCATGCCTCCCCACCAGGGAGGACCGAAACCCTCTAAAAACCATGAGCCAAAATAAGTCCTCCATCTTTTTTGTTGCTCCTGTGGGGCATTATGGCCTGGGTGACACAAACATCGATAATATATAGAAAGCAATAGAGTTGAACGCATGGTTAGTTCCTTTTCTGTTTTAGTTCCGCCTGATGCCATATGGTTGGCTTCCTTATAGGAACCTGGGCTCAGTCAGCAGTTAGGAGCAGCAGGAGAAGAAGAGCCCAAACCAAAAAGACCACGTGACTCAGATCAAGTCACAGAGTTTGATCAGAAATCCGCTACCCGTGCTAGTTTGGTCTTATTGTATAATCATTGGTAGCCCAATCTTTTCTGGGGGGTGCCATGGTTCTTACAAAAACTGGGTCTTGTGACCCTGCCCAAGCCTTGATTTTTCTAGTAGCATCCTTTATTAGGTTCCAGCTGCTCTGGATCGAATTCAGAACTCTCCCCGGCGCACCCTTCTCCTTGCTGGAAAGGAAAGCAACCTATAAACAAGTTTCTAAATTCAGGCTATGGGGGACAGGTTCCAGGGTGACAAAAATGGACCTATTGGAGACACCATTCTGAGTCATCAGGACACACGTGGTCTTGGAGGGAGATCCCAATGTCCCTTCAAGGGTGAACGCAGCACAGTAGTTACAAGTGTCCCAGCTCTCGGTCCCTCCAGACCATCTGGCACATATGGAGGAGAGTGTCCTGTGTACTCATCACCTGGACAGCAGTCTGGCAACTGCTGGCCAAAGTGGTTTATAACATCTGGATAATGGCTTCCAGATGTGGCCTCTCCATGAAATACTTGATTAAAAGTTTCACACTCAGCATCTTGTAATAACTGACATCTGCAGAGAGTTTCTATCGTCTGGGCCCAGAGTGAAGCTGCCGGGTCACCCCAAAGATGAGAGAAAGGACAGTTCGTAGGAGCTCAGCTGCATAGCAGCACTGTGGCTGGGCTCCTGTTGCTCCTTGTGAAAGTCAAACAAATACTGTTGAGCCTGGAGGCAGTGAAGTGGGCTGGATTGAGCAAAGGCTTTGGGATGGACTCCGATGATCCACAGTAGGCTCATGGGAGACATGCTTATCTCTGTGGGGACCCGGATTTCTCCTCTGTAAGACAAGGACCTAGATACCCACCCCAGAGGAGGAGGGTCACATGCTCCCACCTGGCATGCACTTCACAAATTCTCTCTCTCTCTCTCTCTCTCTCTCTCTCTCTCTCTCTCTCTCTCTCTCTCTTTGAGGTAGGGTCTCACTCTAGCCCAGGCTGACCTAGAATTCACTATGGAGTCTCAGGGTGGCCTCGAACTCCCAGTGCTCCTCCTACCTCTGCCTCCAGAGTGCTGGGATTAAAGGCAAGAGCTGCCTGACACCCCTCTATTTATTATTATTATTAGTCGATTCTATAACCACAATTCACTGCTAGGGAAATAGGGCAAAAAGTTCCTTTTTACTCTAGAAACAGAAAAATAACATTCTTAAAATATAAACAACAATCGTAGTAGATGTTTATGACGTGACCCTCTGAGGAGTAACTCAAACAATTTTGCAACACATTAAAAAAAAACACCATATGTTTGTCTTCTAACTAAATCCAGACTAATCCTGAACCGCAGGAAAACCCTGAGGTATTTACATCGTGTGAAGCAAGACATCACGATGTGCAGGGGTGGTGTTGGGGGGGGGGGGAGTCTGGAAGGCCTAAGGTTCAGACTCTCCAAGTCTGCAAGACAAACCCAGGTGACATGTGAAGTGTTGGTTGAATACTTAATCCAAATGTGTAAATACACGCCGTTCCCTGTGCAACATTTTCTGCCTTCACTTTGGAAATCATTGTCAATGCAATATATTCCCTGGCGCTGGTAGGCACTTTACTTACTCGACTGCCAGGCGATCCCCTTTACAGTCTACCTGTAAAGCAGGCATTATTAGCATCATCCCCATTTTGGGGGTGAGGAAATTGTAGCTCAAAGCTAAAGAGCTTCCCACAAATTTGAAAACCAACCAGGGTCCGGTCTGGAATTTGAATCCACTGGGTTATCCTCAAAGGTATCAGCTACCAGCCTTCAAACAATTTCATCTCTGGATTCAGTGTGAAAAATCTTGTGAATATCATTTTTCTGTGCATCACCTAAAAATCATCATAGTTCCACCTGGGGTTGCCTTTGTTGACTGTGTCCACATCCAAGGCTCTGTCCATTGTACCTCCTGGCCCCTCGTCTCTTGCTCCTGATGGCTGGACAGGTGTTGAGCACAATAGCTGGCTTTTCTCGCATCTGCTTCTCCTTGCGCTGGGGCCCCGACCGGTCATGGGCGGCTGCTTCCCACATGTGTTTGCAGCCCATTGATGAGAAATGGCAGAAGCAGGTATTAAAGGTGGAGGTTCTGGCTTATTGCTCTGAATGTATTAAAAACCATTCCCAGACTCCACATAAAGACTTTTACACACGCAGCACATATGATACAAGGGAGACAGAGACACAGACGTGAGGGTAACCACAGCGAGACATGTAACCACAACTGAAGTCTGGAGAGACGGGTGCAGGGAAAGCTGCTTTCACAGACTGGGTGATGGATCGTCTCCTCAGCAGACAGACAGACAGACAGACAGACAGACAGACAGACAGACAGAGGTACTTATTTTCATAAAAAAATTGACAGAAAGAACTCCAGACATCCAGGCTTGTTCTCTTCAAATTTTTGTGTCCAAAGCTGACTCAGCCCCGTCTGCTTCCGCTTGCAGGAGGGTGAGTTATTCCACGCACTCCTAATTATCCATCGCCAGACCCTTTCTTTTCTCGCAGGTCGTTTAAATGTCTACTTGTCTGGGTTAGAACTTGGGGAGATGTTGAATTCCCTCCTGTTGCCCTCCCTAGTGATGGATTTCTCATACCCAGGGCATTGTTTGTGGAGAAATTCTTTCAACTTAAAGGCCCATGAGATTGCTATCCAAAAAATCTCTATATATAAATATATAGCAAGTGTCAAATAATTTCCACATGCTATCTCCTACAGTAGGTATAGTAGTCGCCCTTGTCCATGGGGATATATCAAAGACTCCCAGGGGCTGTCTGACACTGTGAACAGCACCAAACCTTACATATATTATGTTTTTCCTATATATGCATACCTGTGGTAAAGTCTAATATATAAATTAGGCATAAGACATTAACAACAATACTATAAAGTAAAACAATTATAAGTGCTATAATAAAAGCAATTTGAAAGTTATACATTGCGTATGACTGGAATTTTTCAGTTAACCTTTTTTGACTGTAATTGACCACCGGTAAGTAAAACTGTGGCAAGTGAAATCTTGGATAAGAGGGTGCTACTGGGTTGGTCCTCAACACACAGGCCACTGCCTCTTAAGACATACACACAGAAAAAATTGGAGGACAGGAAAGCCAGATTGCATTTTGATTTCCTCATCACCTCTGAGCCCAAGTGAGTTGGTGCATGGAGCTGTCCTTGGGCCAGGAGACAGAGATGCTTATCTGAGCATTGCCACCAGGCAGCTGAGATCTGGAAACCTCTTTGTGCTTTATGGCTGGACTGAGTGACTTCTGCATAAGGTCCTTCCTCCTATAACCTTTATGATTATTGCCTATTTTTATACTTCTTTAATATTTTTTGTGTGGTGTTGGGGCCATGGCTTTGTGTGTCCTAAGCAAATGCTTTTCCACTAAGCTGCATCACCAGGCCTATTCCTGGGTAATATTAATAGTATTAGGATCTCCAGGAGTAAATTCCTGGCGCTTAATTAGTCTATAGCATTGAGCTCACATCTGTCACCAAACAGCTCTGGAAGGCAGCATTCAAGCTGCCTCAGTTGCAAATTAAAGTAGCCACTTCGCCTTTTCCAGAGGAAATGAACATGTCATCATCTCTGCAAACAAGTAGAGGCAGAACTTCCAACCCTACCTCTTCAGCGCAGATATAGCTGTTTTCTTATTTTAGATCAGAGAGGCTTATGAAAAAAATGATATTTGGCTGGACATGGTGCACACCTGTGACTCTAGGACTTGGGATGCTGAGGCTGGAGGATCAAGAGTTCTAGCTCAGCCTGGGCTACACAAGTGAGACCTTATCACAAACAAACAAACAAATAAGAAAGGGCTATTTGGTATTTCAGTTACCTACTGCTGCATAACAAACCACCCCATCCAAAAGTAGTGTGTAACAAGTTAACATTGAAGTTCGTTGTTCCAGGGCTCAGAAGGGAAGTGCTCTTCTGAGGTCCCTCTCAAAGATGCAATTGGATCAAAGCAGAAGCTGGATCCTTCCTTCCTTCCTTTCTCCCTTCCTTCCTTCCTTCCTTCCTTCCTTCCTTCCTTCCTTCCTTCCTTCCTTCCTTCCTTCCTTCCTTCCTTCCTTCCTTCCTTCCTTTTTTCCAGTGCTGGGGATCAAACCCAGGGCCTTACACATACCAGACAACCATTCCAGCATTAAGCTACACCCTCCAGCTCAAGGAGTCTTTAAAGGTTTAGCCACTCGTGTGTGGACTGGAATAACTGAGGGCTTATTGGTCTTATTTCTGACAACAGGGCTTTTCTTTGTGGCTTCCCTGGGCTTCCTCATAGCATGGTGGTATCGTGATAGTCTGATTTCTTGTGTTGTGGCTAGGTTCTTCCGAGTGAACTTTTCTAAGAGATTCACAAAGAAGCTGTAATTCACTTTCATCTCTATATTCTATTTGTTGTAACAACCAAGGTCAGTCTAGACTCAGAGAAGTAGAGGCATAGCTTTTTTTCTTTGATGAGAGAAGAATTCAGCACTAGAAGGAGGGAAGAAACTTATGGCAACCATCTTGTAGATAAGTGATTCTACTAGGCTTACTTTGGAATACAGGACAATTCATCTTTCTCTCCCTCCCTCCCTCTCTCTCTCTCTCTCTCTCTCTCTTCCTTTCATAAGCAGCTCAAAATAGTGCTCATCACAGTCCCATACTTGAACACAAATGTTGATTATCTAAATATAAGATTCATCAGTTGGATCTCATAAAGAGCTGTAGCTGACAGAACGGACACTTCTCTGTGAGTCATTAAGTCCTGCCATGGATGGGCAATGGAAGACCAACTTCATTGAGGAAAATATCTTCAGAAGAACTTGGAAGGCTGTGTTGGAGATCGAGTTGGGGGTCAGGTTGATATTGATATTCCCGTAATCTTAACACAAATCCAGATGTGCATATGCAATCATCCTCGAATGCAGGCCAAACCAACTGTTCCAGACAGGCACACAGATAAGCAGTCCTGATGTGTGGCAGTTTTGATGGGCAGGCTTAAGAATGCTGACAGACAAACTGAGATCTGGACAATATCACTATCAGGAAGGCATATCATAAACCTCAGAATATGACAGTCCCAAGAAAAATAGCAACCCAGAGGCCGGCTAAATAACTGGAAAAGCCTGGAAAGAAAAGTCTGGAACAATGCATCGGAACCCAATGGGGATGGTATAAGCTCTGGAATTAAAGCCCCCTAAAGGGATGACATGATCTGTCAAAGAAAATACTCGAAGCTCCTGCAGGCGAGGGAGCCGGCAAGGAAGCTGCACAGTGGGCCTTTGGGTCATGGATGCCAGAACAAGCTAGAATTACTGTGGCTTGGAAGGTGAATCCAAAGAGCCCCGAAAGAAGCCTTTCTTTCTCTTCATGACTCAGAGAAAGTCAGGAATGAATTCCCTAGACATGAAACTTAAGGAGGTTTCTGGCCTGTGTCTTGAATATTAAGGAGTTGTCAGCCCAGCAATCTGATGGGCACTGGAAGAGGCGAGTCTGTAGGGCAAGGAGATGGAACACCAAGTTCTTTTCCTCTCTGGCTCAGCCTCCAGATGGCACTGGGAGGCTTGTTCTTGACGTTCTACGCTATTAGAGACAGAGGGCCCCAATAGGCCAGTCACAATCCACCAGTCATCACAGGGCACCGAGTGGACCAATCCTAGGCTGACAGGGGTTGACCACACCCACCCCTGGGGCTCTTAAAATATTCTCCAGAAATTTCCCAAAGGAGATTTTGTGAGTCCTTTGAACTTAACCTTGTTTCTGGAACTTGAATAAGACTGAAGGCATCCCCAAGCAAGGGAGCATGTCTACAGTGAAGATGTTCACAGCAGTGTGGTTGATAAGTGAGCTGCTTCTCCAGCTCTGATGTAACTCCCTTGGAGATCTTTGAAGGGACAACCAGTAGACCTGGGGCAAGTCTTGTGACTGAATGGGTAACAAACTCCCAGGTGACAGCAAGGCCATGAATCTGCAGGTCACGCTTTGAAGTGGGGAGTCTTGACCCCCATGTGTCGCTAAAAAAAATAATAATAAATGCCCTCAGCATGTGTTAAAATGAACCACAAGGCCATCATTCTGGTCTGATTATGAGATAGAAATGAAAATGACTGGGATGAAGAGATGTCTTAGAGGTTCAGGCACTTGCCTTCTGTACCTAAGGCCCTGGGTTCAATTCCCCAGTACCGACATGGGCCAGACCCAAAAAGTGGTCTCTCTCTCTCTCTCTCTCTGCTTGAAAATGAATAAATAAAATATTTTAAAAAAAGAAAATGACTATGAACACTAGCAACATGAAGAAGTATATTTGACACAAGCCTGTCCCTACCAAAAAAAAAAAAAGTACCTTAATTAGTCACATTAAATAAGGGTCATGGTTGAGGTTTCTCTGTTACTTTAAAACATCTGAAAAGCTGGTATATGCCTGGAGGGAGGTGGGGTCCTTGGGGAGAGCCCAGCTAATTCACACTTTCTTTTCTACAGGGACATTTGGACAGTGATATAAGGCCTCGACAGCATGTGTATTAACTGAATTAACCTAATATTAATATTAATGAATTAACTTAATATACATCAAATTTGTTTACAATGAATCCTAAACCATTATTCCAATTCCTTGATTGATTTGGGATCATTATTAAGTACTATTTTATCAAAGTGTCAGTCACCCACTACCACTTGGAAAACATCTTGCCAATATACTTCGTGTTTTATTTAATTAAAATTGAATTTAGGGCTGGAGAGATGGATCAGAGGTTAAAGGCACTTGCTTTCAAAGCCTGAGGGCCTGAGTTCAATCCCCCAGTACCCACATAAAGCCAGATGCACAAAGTGGCACATGTGTCTGGAGTTTGTTTGCAGCAGCAGGAGGCCCTGACATATCCTTTCTCTCTCAAATAAATATTAAAAAATAAAAGTGAATTTAATTTGCAATGTTTTGGGGGGCTATACCATGTATCCATTTTCCTTCATCCCTACACAAATTGTACAGATAGCCATGCATAGAGAGATATTTACACACATACCCTGGGCACTGAAGTCATAGCCTGACATGTCTGAGTCCTTGCCTGTTGTTGTTTAGGGGACCCAGAGAATGAAAATGTCTTTGCTCTTTTGTTCCCCCTCACATTATTTGATTTCACCTGGACATAGCTAAGCTTGCACCCCAAAGGACAGATGACAGTAGGTAGAGACTGTGATTTGGGGATAGCTATTCATTGTGGGTATAAGTTTCAGCTGGTAATATTTTTAGAAACAACAATAAAAAATGAAATAATAATGAACTTTGCCTTTTAGTGAAAGAAAGAGAGTTGGTAGTTGCTGGAGAAAGAGAGGTTTGCCATTCCAAGAAAAATTTTTTTAAAAAGTGATTATCTTTTAAAAAGATACATTTTTTAAAAAAAGAAACATGAAATGAGGTGTAAACAAACTTTAGGAAATGCTTTAAAATGCTTAGGGACAAAGTGTTACCAAACAAAGAAAATCTTAACTTCTGAGCCTTAATGTGCAACAAGAAGATAAACTTTTTTATACAATCAGCAAATGAAAGCAAGAAAATATCAATTTTCCAATTCCGTGGAGAACCTAGAGGGGAAGTTCTCGAGACAATGCTGAGTGTGCATCTAAGGATAAATCATTTCTTTACCTCTCTCTACACAAAGATAGCAGACCATGGATGAGATAGATTTTCCATGTAAGGGTAAGGAACAGCTAAAATGCTTTTCCCTTACCACAAAAAGCTAACAGTACATCCAGTTCAAAAGGATTTTCTCAGAGAGACACTCTAAAGAAAGAACACCGGCACTGCAGGATAGGGGAAGAAAAGATCTCCTTTAGTGTCACACAGAAGATGGAGGGAGGAACATCAGTGAGGACATTTGGGGACAGATTTTGGGGGTTGAGGAATGATTTGGTGTCATTCTTGAATGATGGGAAAGTTGACGGGCTGAAGCGCAGAGACAGGAACTTCTCATCCAGAACTGCAATTGTGAAGGGAAGTCAAGATCACTTAAAATAATCAAATTTACTTGAAAGCATTTACTTAAAAACAACATGCACTTACATGTCTCAGAATTTACTAACACACACACACACACACACACACACACACACACGCACACCCTAGAGTCTAAGAAAGAAAGTCCACTTAAGAG
This sequence comes from Zapus hudsonius, assembly GCA_004024765.1. Lineage (NCBI taxonomy): Eukaryota > Metazoa > Chordata > Mammalia > Rodentia > Dipodidae > Zapus > Zapus hudsonius. The sequence goes on along the minus strand of PVHP010028199.1, from coordinate 1,217 downwards.
GTCTTACAAACTGAATGAAAGAGGAATTCTGGCCAGTCATGGTGGTATCTACCTTTAATCTCAGAACTCAGGAGGCAGGGGAAGGAGGATCATAGTGAGTTCCAGGCCACCCTGAGACTACATAGTGAATTCCACGTCAGTCTGAGCCAGGGTGAGACCCTACCTCAAAAAATGAAAAAAAGAAAAGAAAATGAAAAAAAGATATCTCGTATTATACTGAAGCCAAAAATATTTTATGGAAGCATTTAGCAGATATATGGAATGTTCATATTTTTAATTATTGGAAAATAGATAACCAAAGCTTGTAACATCCATTATAGATCAGTTTTCCAGGATCAAAGATGTAGGTAAGTCAAAAGCAATCATGAGTGACAGGGATAATTGAAAGGGACAGGCTCACTGCTGGATTTTAAAGCTACTAGTGGGCTGGAGAGATGGCTCAGTGGTTAAGGCACTTGCCTCCAGTGCCTAAGGCCCCGGGTTCAATTCCCTAGTACCCACATATGCCCCTGGTGCTTTCTCCCTCTCTTTCTATTCCTCTCTTTCTCTCTCTCTCTCTTTGTATTTCTCTGCTTGAAAATAAATAAATAAAATATTTTAAAAATAAAATAAAGCTACTAGTAATTCTTCCACCTTCAAAACTGGACTTGATAATAATAGTTGTTTTTTTTTTTTCTATACAGACTTCTACTTTTTTTTTAAATGCTCAGAAAAATGTCAAAGTTCTACTGAGGAGAAGTTTTGAAAACAGCTTAATAATTTCATGCAAATCAATTTTTATACAAAGTTTGGCTTCAATGCTTGTAAAGAGGAAGATAATTTAGAAAAAGAAAAATTTTCCTAAAAAATCTTTTCTGGTTAGAGAAAGTCTATGGAAAGTCTTGGTGACATTTTCATCTTCCTCTCTCTGTCCTTTGCTTTCTGATTCAGACATTTCCAGCTTTGAAAGGAAAGCTGCAGGAGTTGTTGACACATGAAAGCACAGCTTGTGTTTCCCCTGGTAGGGGCCAAGTGTGTCTCTTCCAGTCTAGTTTCTTTAGGGACATGAAAGGCCCTCTTTAATGGGAGAGAAATAGATAAAATCCTCCATGTATTTGAACAGCAGGTGTAAGTGGCCGTCTTGATCATTTTCTGCTCTTTGAAGCACTGCGTGGAAATTGGTTTTTCTTTAAATCAAAATAAGAAAAATCAAGGTTGAACTGGGCATTTTGGTGCAC
>PVHP010028198.1:0-23115 GCA_004024765.1 Zapus hudsonius | reverse complement strand
GCAGAGAGAGAGAGGGAGAGAGAGAGAGAGAGAGAGAGAGAGAGAGAGAGAGAGAGAGAGAGAAAACCAGGGCCACCACCTTGTGGGTCTGGTTTATGTGGGACCTGGGGAATTGAACCCGGGGCCTTAGGCACTGGAGGCAAGTGCCTTAAACACTGAGCCATCTCTCCAGCCCAATCACTTATATTTATGTATTAGCTTTATTGGAAACTTCCAAAACGGGCTGGGAATATAGCTCCATGGTAGAGCACTTGCTAGCATGTGAGGTAGTTATTTCACTTATTAAACACTTTTTGGTCTGTGTTGTTGTTGTTCTTTTTGTTTGTTTGTTTGAGGTAGTGTCTTGCTCTAGCCCAGGCTTACCTAGATTTCACTATGTAGTCTCAGGGTGGCCTCAAACTCACTCATAGAGATCTACCTCTGCTCCCAAGTGCTGGGACTACAGATGTCCACCACCATACCAGGCTCTTTTCCTGCCTTTAATGTTAAACTTGAGCAAAGATTTTGAGATTAAATACATTTGTCTCTAAGAGTTTGTTCTTTATTTTGCATCTATGATACCAGGATTGGGCCATTTTATAATGTCAGAGAACATAAACCAAGTGAAGACTTGTGCTTTCATTAGCTCTTAACAAAAGCCAAAAACTGGTGTCCTGTCCTTAGTTCAGGCCCTCCTGGTCTAGCTTAGGCTATGGAGAGGACCTCAGGCTTCATATGGGATACATGTCTCAGTGGCTGATGTTGGGGGTAACAAGATTGTTCTGGGTTCTAAGCAGCTGAAAGTTAGTGGCCAGGTGGGCATGCTGGATGTGAGTTGCTCTGGTGGTCTGGTGAGATATCAAGGAATACAGAATCTGCATATTTGCATGTCTTTTACACTTGAATGCTTGGTGACAGTCTGCTTCATTGTGTGTTCCTTACAGAGAACATCAGTGATGAGAGTTCTTGGCCCTTTTGTGTCTTAGCTTCTGTTGGCATACTTGTTAACTTTCCATCTTGCAAAGAGTACTTTTCAATGTCCATGTCCTTATGTCTGCATAGGTTCGGGAGGCCTTGAGGAAAGCAGAGAAGGAGCTGGAATCGCACAGCTCGTGGTATGCTCCAGAGGCCCTCCAGAAGTGGCTGCAGCTGACGCACGAGGTAGAAGTGCAATACTACAACATCAAGAAGCAAAACGCCGAGAAGCAGCTGCTAGTGGCCAAGGAGGGGGTGCGTCCTGGGCCCTCTTCTCTCCTCCCTTCCTTCTTCCCTTTTACCTGCCCTTCTTTTTCTTCTCTGCCTGTTCCTCCCTTTTGGTAAAGAGACATTCAGGTAGAGGGTTTTGTTCCTTTTCCTAGTGTGGAGATCCTGATACTGTCAAGTTCTGGAGCAGCAAATGAGGGAATAGGGTACTCCCTTGTCTTCTGGGAAAGAGGAAAAGTTCTGCCAACCCTAGCTGCCACAGGAGCAGGTGTACTTCTAGGTCTTGGCTGCTGACAAGTAACCTTTTGCTTCTTTTCAGTTCCCTCTGTGTCACCCCCTAACTTCCCTTGCCTTCCTTCCCCGTCTCTTTCTCTTCCTTTTCCTTATACAGCCCAAGTTGTGCTAGGAAAAGGAGACCCAGCTAGCTACAAGAAGACCTTCTTATTTCTTCCCTGCTCTAATCCCTGCTCTGTTTAAGATGGGGCCCTCATCTTTGCAGGCTGAGAAGATAAAAAAGAAGAGAAACACGCTTTTTGGCACCTTCCATGTGGCCCACAGCTCTTCCCTGGATGATGTGGATCATAAAATCCTAACTGCTAAGTAAGTAGACCCAGTTATCAGTTCCAGCAATATCCATGTCATCTTTAGAATTTGAGGGTGTGTGAAGCCACTAACCCCAGTCCTCACAGATGGAGTGACAGCTCTGCTCTCCTGATCCAGCCCCTATCTTACTTGTAGGTTTATAAATTTATTATGGATTTTTAAGTCATATATGTCGTCCCCCTCCCCCAGTTTGTTCCTCTGAGAAGTAACCTAACGCTTACCGAGGCTCCCACACAGTTTATACCTGCAGTTTTCTTTCATCTGTCTTCAGGCAAGCTCTGAGCGAGGTGACAGCAGCACTGAGGGAGCGTCTGCACCGCTGGCAGCAGATTGAAATTCTCTGTGGCTTCCAGATTGTCAATAACCCTGGCATCCACTCCCTGGTGACTGCCCTCAACATAGACCCCAACTGGATGGGCAGTACACGCCCTAACCCTGCCCACTTCATCATGACTGACGACGTGGATGACATGGATGAGGAGATTGTATCACCCATGTCCATGCAGTGTAGGTGACCTCTTTGGTAGGGATGAGGGGAAGTAGCCTCTGGTATATAGTTGAGAAGTCTCAGGCCTCTGTCATGCTTAAATAGCACTTGGGGCAAATAATAGGAAAACAGTAATCTCCTGACTTTGGTTAATAAAGCCTAATTTGCATTGGGACATTTCTTCATAGCTGTATTTTGGTGGTTTTTCCTTGCTGTCTGTCTGTCCTTCCATGTCTATCGTGTATGTCTCTCTCTACTCTTTTTCTATTTAGTCCTCCCTTTTATTTCCTCTCCTGCTACCTTTATAAAAATCTTCAGAGATTTTTTGATACACAGTATAAAAGTAGCATTCATTTTTACTATTGCATTATTTTTGTATTATATTTTGATTTTTAAATTGCTAAAATAGATAATGGAATGATGTCTCTCTCTCCCTGCCTTTCTGTGCAAGGTCTCATGTAGCATCAGCCCCTAAAGCCTCCAACATGGAAGGCATGCTTGCCCAGGAGGTAGCTCCTGCACAAGTGTGTCTGACTCTCCACCTTGACTTGGACCTCCCCACCCACTGTCCTGGGTCTTTTCTCTTTCTTCTTTCCCCTGAAGATGATGAGAGCTGCTCAGAACAGTGCTGGCAGGGACAGTATTCTGTGTAAATTCTTTAGTGGCTTTCCCTTTTTCTGGCCCACAGTTGAAGTTTTCTTTGGAAGGGAGTTTATTTTAGGTAAATAAAATAGGCCTATGGTAACCTCATCAGTGCAAAGGGGATAGCAGAAAGTTGGGCTGGTTTAGGGACTTGCTTTCAGAAGGCAGGATTCCTTTTAGACCTTATATCCTAAAGGCCATATTCTTTAATCAGGATGGACTTCTACTACGGATAAAATTTATTTGTGTCAGATGGGCGTCTTTAACTCCAGCATTCTGGAGGTAGAGGTAGGAGGATTACCATGGTATCTAGGCCAGCCTAGAACTAGAGTGAGTTTCACATCGACCTGGGCTAGAGTGAGACCCTGCCTCAAAAACAAAACAAACAAAAAAAATTATTTGTACTTTTGTTTTGAGACAGGGTCTCACTCTGTAGTCCTGGCTGGCCTAGAACTTGCTATGTAGGCCAGGTTGGCCTTGAACTTGTGGTGATCCTCTTACCTCTGCCCCTGTATTTGGGATTATAGGCATGTGCCATCATGCTGGCTATAAATTTCTTTGTGTTTTGTCCCTGGCCATGACTCTCTGCCTCCTTGATCTGATGTCCTGTTAGATATTCAGTCAAAGGCTTAATAAGGTTTGGGTCACTGACAAGCAAAGCTGGATCCTGACTTACTGATCTAAATGCTCTCTAGGGTGGGAGGGACCTTCATTGGCTCTGAGCTACTCATCCCCTGCCCCCAGCCTTTCCCATATCCCTGAGATGAACAGGCCCAAACCCTCTATAAATCAGATTCTCTTCTCCTTTTGGCCTGGCTGTTGACCCTAGATGCTGCCTGGCTGATGGGGCGTAGGTTCAGTGACCGCTCTCTCTGCTCTACATCCGCCGGCTCGGATGATCAGTCCCTCTGGAAATATCCGGGTTTGAGGAGCCCCTTTGGGGGTTTTGTTTTTCCAACTTTTGGGACTAAACCAACACTCCTACCCAATAGTCCCCTGCTCCTGCCTGCTCCCTTTACCCCCTCAGCACTGTCCTACTAACTTCAGGGAGGGGTTCGGGAGTGAGAAGAATCAGCCTGCTCTCAGCTGAGTCCTAGAGAGAGAACATTCATGGTGATGAAAAGTTTAAGCCAGCCATGCAGGGGTTCTGGTGGCCCTTCTTCCAACTGAGCTGGAAGGAAACCACCATCTTATTCTCTCTCTTTTTTTTTTTTTTCAAGTTTCTTCCCTTTTTTCCCTATTTCCATTTTCTTTCTTCCTCTTCCCCTTCCCGCTATTGGATTCCTCTTCCTTTTCAGATTCCTTTCATGCCTTGAACACTATCAGCTGTAGAAGCTCTGCCTCCCAACTGTCCATCACTATGGAGTATCTTTCCCTGGGGGGACCTTCTAAGGCTCTGCCACCCTTGTAACCTGTGCCTTTCTCCTGCCTTTAAGGAGAAAGCATCTTCTTTTTAGTTGGAGTTAGGATTGAACCCAAGGGCATGCTCTGGCATGTTTCTAGGTCACCAGGTACCCAGATAGCTAGATGAAAGCTATCTTCCAAGAACTCGATTTTCAACATTGGCCCAGGAGCTGGGTCTTTGTTGTTTAGAGCAAGTCTGGAATGTGAAACAAATGAGGGAGAAGGTGAATAGTAGCAAAGAAGACAGATATCATTCCACCATAGCTGAATACCTGTTGAGGGGCTTTGCGAATTTTTAGAATGTAATAAAATAATGATAATCACTACCATTTATTGCCTACTCTGTAGGCATTTTGAAGATATCTTAAAGTCTTAGAGCGACTCTGCAGGATTTTTAAAAAAATATTTTGTTTATTCATTTTGAAGCAGAGAGATAGAGAGAGAGAGAGAGAGAGAGAGAGAGAGAGAGAGAGAGAGAGAGAGAGAGAGAGAGAGAGAGAGAGAGAGAGAGAAAGTACTAGGGCCACCACCTTGTGGGTCTGGTTTATGTGGGTCCTGGGGAATTGAACCTGGGGCCTTAGGCACTGGAGGCAAGTGCCTTAACCGCTGAGCCATCTCTCCAGCCCAACTCTGCAGGATTTTACAAATATGAATTAAAGTAGGGGATTCAGGTTGTTCAAGGTTACAACTAGACATGGAAAGGCCTGGGTTCAAATTGAACTCTAGGGGAGATTTTATATATATATATATATATATATATATATATATATATATATATATATATATAGAGAGAGAGAGAGAGAGAGAGAGAGAGAGAGAGAGGAGATAGTGAGAATGGGTGTATGCACCAGGGCCTCCTGCTGCTGCAAGTGAATTCCAGATGCATGCTACTTTGTGCATCTGACTGTATGTGGAGACTGGGGAATGGAGCCCAGGCTATCAGGCTATGTAAGCAAGCACCTTTAACCATTAAGCCATCTTTCCAGCAACCAAACCCTAGTTTTGTACTCTAAAGCTCCAGGCTATTTCATATAAATTTGTATCCTTTTTCTTCCCCTGAACATTTTGTCTGACTGTTTGCTTTTGTTTTTTTGGCACAGGGTCTCACTCACTGTATACTAGGATTGGCTCATGATCCTTTAGACTTAGCCTCTTGAGTGTTGGGATTACAGGTGTGCCCAGCATTTTCCCATTGTACTACCTTTATGTTTACTTTCATAAAATCAGTGATGATCCAATGAACATGTTTGTGTATAAGTCCTTGTCTAAATCATGAATTATTTCCTGAGCTTGGCTTTTTGAAAAGGCTGGTTCTTAGTGCTCTCCCGGACCTTGCTCCAGTCCCCTCTCCTATATCGCCCTGCCTGTATCATCCCACTAACTGCCTTGCTGTCTCCCTTTACAGTGACATTGGCCTTAGGTCTCCTTCCATTGAAGTTGCCACTAAAATTGACCCGGGCACCTCATCTTCAGTTTCCCACTTTTCAGGTCCCCTGGGGGGTGGGGTTTCTGGGAGGTGGTGTCCCTTTCACTAGATTGGGTCTCAAAGGCCCAGAGTGATCTTCAGTAGGCATACCTTTATGGGTGCCCACTTGTCTGGCAGTCCAAAGTGGGTTAGCCCTTGCTCACACTCCTTTCACTCTCTTTGTAGCACCCAGCCTGCAGAGCAGTGTACGGCAGCGCCTGACGGAGCCACAGCATGGCCTGGGATCTCAGAGGTTGGTAGAGGGCGAGGCTGGCCACTTCTTGACAAGCCGGGTATCTCTGCGGCGAATGCGCAGCCTTTCATCTGGACAGTCTTTCAGTTCTGAAGGCCACGGGACCAGCCCTCCATCTGCCTCTGCTTCTTCTTCCTGCTCCTCTTCCACCACTCCTACCACCACCATCAACACCGTCCATGTCCACCCTGTTTATTATCACCACAGCACTTCCTATTTCCTCCAGATGGACCCCTTCCCTGACCCACCCCTTTCTGACAGCACCGCTGTGATGTCTGGGCATTCAGAGAGCTTGGGGTATCAGCCGTCTCTCTTCTCATTCTTCCTTCCTTCCCTTTCTGCTGCTTTCACCTTTGCCTCTGCCTGTTGGCTGCTGGCTGTTGCTTGGTGACCTGTGGAGGGGTTGGAGTGGTGAGGAATCTTCTCCCTTGTCCTTTCCTAGCTTTGGAAGGCCTTAAGGTCAGCCTAATTTCCTACATTTTCTCCCTTTGTCTGTCTGGGGTTTGCTGACTTTAAAATTGAGTAACTGTCTTCTTCCCTCACCATCCTATTACACTTTGGCTTAAAACATATATTTTCAGGCCAGCTATCATGTTGGCTCCCCAGTTCCTTTACTCCTTTAACAAATATTGATGGCTACTCTGTGCCTGGTTCTTCCATCAGGGGGATTCACCAGTCATCATGAACTACAGCCTTGCCTAAGAAAGGCACATAAATCAACTATGGAATAATTTTATAAGTGTTATGGGGTGTTGAGGAAGGAGGAATAACTAATGATGTAAAGAAATTTTGATGTCATTGCAGTGTGCCATTAGGGGAAGTAATGTAGCCTTAGAATGGAGAGATGATATTCATGGTAACAGAGGTGAAGGAAAAGGAAGAATCTGGTATGGCTTCTAGGTTTCTAGCTGGAGTGACTAATTGGGTATAGTATCCTTCATGGAATTAGAGTATAGGAGAAGAGGCATGGGTTTGCAGATTTTATACAAGAAAAGTTGGGCAGATATTAAAATTCTCATTTGTCAGAGTAAGAAGTTAAAGTTTTGAAAGGTTAATTAATTTAGACCAGGTCCCAGAGCTAATTAGGAGCAGAGCACAGATTAGAACTTGGCTTTCCATTCAAGGCACTGTTTGATAGTTTTGTCCTTCTATAAGGTTTCAATATGTGAACTAGAAAGGAATTTTCTCCTGTAGCCTAGTGTGACAGCTACATGGCTTTTCCTATTAATACTTCAAGATGAGAGACTAAGGTCAGAGGTAGCCTTGACCATGTATGGAGCAAGCTTAGGGACTTTTAGAAAATAATCTTCCTCTGGAAGTATTGCTCATCGTTTAAGTTGTGGCCAGTCTGGCAGCTGGGTTGAAGCCTGCTTGCTGTGTTGTTCTCTTTTGGTCCTGACTCCCTTTGCTGCCCATCCCTCTGGCCCTGCTCCTGGAGTCTCTGAACAGTTATCCTTAAGGGCTGTTCTGTTCCCTTCCCTAGAAAGAGACTGCCCCAACTAGGATTATTACTCAGAGAGCTGCCCATCTTCACTCTCATCTTCATTTCCATCCAGAAGCCAAGGCAGGGAGACTGCACTTGGAGATCCAGATGGAGAGGACTGGATTGGGTTGGGGAAACTAGGGGATATAGCAGTGGGGAGGAAGGGTGGTAGTACTTGAATCCACTTGGCCTGTTCACTGCTTAATTTTCTTTTGCACCCTGCACCAGAGGATCATCTCTAAAGGCAAACAGGCTCTCTAGTAAGGTTAGTAGCTTGGGATGGGCATCCAAGGAAGCCCAGCCTCTGGGGAGGGACAGCCTTGGCCTGAAAGGTCTCAAAAGATTCACAGAGAGAAGAATGCCTCAGTGGGCCTTTTTCCTCTTATATGGGACTCTTAGCTTTTAGTTGATGAGAGAAGAGAAGACCAAATGGGATTGTGGGCCAGGGAGGCTTGGAGGACACAACCTTTTGATGTCTTTTCCTTAGTATTAGAATGGTAGGTTCCTAGGATCCTTGCCTCCTTGGCTCGGGGGAGGGGGTGCGTTTTCAATGTGGCTGTTCTTCCAAACTTTTTTGGCACCTTGCTCCATAGTTTATATGTCTGTGGAGCAGGCAGAATATGGAGAGGATCATTGTGGGGCTTAGAGAAACAAGGAACAAGGCACTTATTTTTTTTTCTTTTAAGTCAAGGTTTCTTATAGCCCTGGCTGGCCCCAAGTTCACTATGTAGCTAAGGATGATCTTCTTGCTTCCACTTCCAAACTTCTGAGAATACAGGTGTATAGCAGCACAACGGATTTTTTTTTAATTATTTTTTTTATTTATTCATTTTCAAGCAGAAAGATAGGAGAGAGAGAGAGAGAGAGAGAGAGAGAGAGAGAGAGAGAGAGCGAGCGAGCGCACCAGGGCCACCACCTTGTGGGTCTGGCATATGTGGGTACTGGGGAATTGAACCTGGGACTTTAGGCACTGGAGGCAAATGCCTTAACCGCTGAGCCATCTCTCCAGCCCCGGATTTTGTTTTTGAGAGAGTACTGATATGTAGCCCAGGCTGGCCTAGAATCACTACATAGCCCAGGCTGGCCTTGGATTTGGAATCATTCTCATGCCTTACCATCTCAAGTGCTAGGATTACAGCATGCACCATCACATTTTTTTTTCTTTTTTTGATTTTTCAAGGTGGGTCTCCCTGTAGCCCAGGCTGACCTGGAATTCACTATTGTAGTCTCAGGGTGGCCTCAAACTCATGGTGATCCTCCTACTTCTGCCTCTGGAGTGCTGGGATTAAAGGTGTGTGCCACCACACCCGGCACCATCACATTTGATGAATACACATTTATGGAGAAGCAGGGACCAGTGTCAGATATGTGAAACCAAATACAGAGTGAACATGTATAAACTGAAACAGCATGTATAGTATTAAAGCTGGAGCTGGAGTTGTTCTCTGCTGTTTCAGGAGCCTGGTGCTCTTTCTAACCTTTGACCCTTGGCTGCCTCCTTTTCTGGCTCTTTATTGCTTTCCTCTCCTACTCAAGACTCCTCTTTGGCTTTCTGACTCATGTTAAGACATTTCTGTTGGTCCTCTCCTCTGTCTTTGTTGTGGGTTCTCAGGCATCTGGAAAAGCTGAAGGAGAGTTTAGGATAGATAGTGGGTCCCAATATTTACCCTTCTGTTGGTAAAGGCATCTGGAATTGGCTCATAACCTTCTTAGGAATAGCTAGACCTTTAAAGGGTATCAAGGTCCTGAACTAACCTCTGTGTGTGTACATCTAGTGTGCAGCAGCATGACCCCCATACCTCAGTCTTGCAAAGAAAGCCTCTTATGAGTGGCTCCCATTTTGGCCTTCCAGTTTGGCTGGTTTCATTGCCTTCATTCCTACAATACTGTGCACATTCCCGAGCATTTTGCCAACGTTGTTTATCTTTCAAACAGTTCTGTAAGATAAATGAATTGATACTATCTTCACTGGGCAAAAGTTGAGGCCCAGAAAGGTTAGATGGCTTTTCCAAGATCACACAGAAGTCCATAGTTCTTTTCAACCCCTGCTCCTTAAAGGCCAACATCCTGTCCTTCTCTGCCTCCTCACATTTCTCCCATCAGCAGAGCTCTGAAACAGACCATACCCTTCCTGCTGCCATCATAGATGTTGGTTTGAACTCTATGGCCTCCTGTAGATGCTGTGAGAAAGTAGGAAGAGGCAGCATCTTGGCCTTTGGGATGGGTGAGGCTTATTTGCAAGGCTGTTGTAATCTTTCTTCCCCAGCCTGGGATAGGCTCACTAACTGCATGTTCCCTGTTCCTTGGGGCCTGGCCCAGGCTGCATGTATCCCATGATGTGATGGGGTAAGTGGGGGAGGAAGGCCTGGAAATCAGTGCCTCTGAGCAACATGCACTCACTGTTAGCCGAGGGTTGGGCCCTAAGACATCTAACCCTCTGTGGGAAAGCAGAGACCTGATTGAGGAGGGTGCTTGTGGAATAAAGCCTCTGGTCTCACCAATATAGGGCCTTGGTATTCAGCAGTGATGTCTGGCAATGATGATATAATAACATTTGTTTTGTTTCTTTTTTTCTCTCTTATTTTTTCCTTTCTTTCCTTGATCCTTCTTATTTACACCTGCCTTCCTTTTTACTTTACTAAAATCCTGTACAATTCTACTGTCCTCTCCTTATTTCTTCTCCAATCTGTTCCTCCTTTCCTCTACTGATGGTTTATTCAATTTCCATTACTCATTCTTTTCTCCTTTCATCTGCCTATTCATCTAATTTCTCTCCCCATTTCTCTGCCCATTCTCCTACTCTGTCCTTTCTCTCTTTGTTCCTTTACCTTTTTCTGCTTGCTTGTATGTCTCTTTTCTTCCTCTCTGTCCTGTGTCTTGCAGGGATTTGACCCATTCCGATTCGGAGTCCTCCCTCCATATGAGTGACCGCCAGCGTGTGGCCCCTAAGCCTCCTCAGGTGGGCCGTGCTGCAGATGAGGCTCTCAGTATCATGCCTTCCAATGGCAGCCACCGGCTGATTGAGGGGGTCCATCCAGGATCTCTGGCGGAGAAACTGCCTGACAGCCCTGTCCTGAGCAAGAAGGCATTACTGGCGCTGAACCATGGGCTAGATAAAGCCCACAGCCTGATGGAGCTGAACCCCTCAGGCCCACCTGGTGGCTCTCCACCTTTGGATTCTTCCCGTTCTCATAGCCCCAGCTCCCCAGACCCAGACACGCCATCTCCAGCTGGGGACAGCCGAGCCCTGCAGGGCAGCCGAAACACACGCATTCCCCACTTGGCTGGCAAGAAGGCTGTGGCTGAGGATGATAATGGTTCTATTGGAGAGGAGACAGACTCCAGCCCAGGCAGGAAGAAGTTTCCCCTCAAAATCTTTAAGAAGCCTCTTAAGAAGTAGGCAGGATGGGGGGGCAGTATTGAGACAGTTTGTTCTTTGTCCCTGGGTCTTCTGTCTTTTCTTCCCTCCCTGCCTCCCTCCCTTCAAGATATCTGGCCCTGGAGTGGGCAGAGGGTCTGGCCCTTGGCACTGTACATACTTGCCTCCCCCATCCTTGGTCCTTCATCATTATTTATTAACTGACCACCATGGCCTGCTGCCCTGCAGCCTCCCAGCCATGAGCTGCTGCCATCACATCCTTTCCACTTCAGCGCATGTCTTAGTTGCTGATCCCCCAGTTCCCAGCTCCATTTTGGGGTCCAGCTTCTGTCTCTGCTGTCCCAGTTTTGAGGTTTGGTTTTTGTTTCTGTTTCCTGCTTTGAGGCTCTTCCTTCCCATCAACCCCCAGTTTTCCTAGCAGTGTGGGGAAGATTGGAGGAATAACTTCTGACGCCTATACCTCAGATCTGCTCATCCTACCCACAGTGGTGGTTTGTTTCCAGGTGGGCCAATGGCCTAATCTTTGGGGTTTGCTCTTTGGGGAGTATGGTGGGCTAGAGAAAACCCCATCCTAGAGCTCCATTGAGTTTCCAGGGTCCCATGGCAGGGGGAAAACAATTCCCAGGGAAGAAGCCACCAGAGTTTTGAAGAGAGGCCAGGCTTGTGATGGATGAGGAAATCCTCTCTTAGTTGGAGGATGAGTGGATGCCAAAGCCTACAAGGCTAGAAGGCAGTCGCCGTTTCTTTCTCGTCCTGCCCACCTCTGCCTTCCTCCTACCCCTGCTCCCCTTTAAGAAGTGCTTCCCTGAAGCTCCCCAAGTATCAGAATCCCTGGGGCTCAGGACATTTGGCTCCTCTGGCTATGGAAGCCATAGTCACCACCCAGGGCTCTTGTGGAGCCCTGGAACTGTTGGGCAAGGATGTTGTATTTGAACCAAAAGACAGTTTAAAAATGAAACAAGAAATCTCCTGAAATTCCCAAGTGCCTGCACAGCATCTTCCCTTTGTCACGTCACTGCACAGCCTGGGCCAGAGGCTCAAAACAAACAGCTGGTTTGGGGAAGGAATGATAAAGGAGGAGGATGTATGTGAGGGCTGTGTGGCCACTTCCTCCCCACTCCTTCCATCTTCTAGACAATGTTCACCCTCACCTGGTTTTGCTATGGCTGTAAAGGTATTTTTCCTCTGCCCCAATTTGTCATGCCTTTACCCTGAGATCCTAATTTGGGCCTGGGTTGGGTGCATCTGGGGCTGGTCTCAGGAGGATGCTAGGCTGTAGACTGCCTTGCACCCCCTGAACACCCTTACATGGGTTTTTCTGTGTTATTTCATAAGACTCTTTGAAGTCCAATAAAGCATGTAGGAGATTTTAACTTCTGCTGGCTCTGACTCTCATTGTACATTCTCTGTGGCTTAACAAAGGGGATGAGGAGACTGTTCTTCCTTTGTCAACGGAAAATGAAGCTCCAGTGCGCATATCTTAAAGCTCTGGAGCTGGAGAGATGGCTCAGCAGTTAAAGGCACTTGCTTGCACAATCTGACAGCCTGTGTTCCATTCCCCAATATTCACATAAAGCAAAACTCCACTGAGCGGAGCATGCATCTGGATGGAATTCCTTTGCAGCAGCAGGAGGCCTGACACGCCCATACACTCTCTGTCTGCTGGCAAATAAACAAACTGAACCTAAAGCTCCCTGGATAGTTTATCTGATAAAATACAGGATATGTAGGTACTTATGAACTTCACTTTTTAGTATGTCTTATATAACAATTGGGGTACACTTTTATTTTCCTAAACCTGACCATCCCTTCCTTTCTTCCTTCTTATGCACATATATTACGTACCTTGACCTTATTCATTCTCCTCATCGTCCCCTCCCTAGTCTTCACCTACAGCCATAAACCCCTGTATTTCAAAAGAAATTAGGTAATAGGAATTGGTAAAGGAAAATTAATTATAGTTTAGCCACTGGGGAGAGAAAGCCAATCCTTTCCTCTAATGATCCTGTAGCAGTCTTGAAATTTATAGAAAATTGTGACACATGTACAAACACACACACACACACAGGCACGCACGCAAATAAGACCCAGCATTTCGGAGACAGAGGTAGGCGGATCTCTGTGAGTTCAAGACCAGAGTGAGATCTAGATCAGCCTACAACAACAACAACCCTTAAGACAAAGATTGAGACAGTCTAGCCTGTTCCTGTTCCTGTCAGGGAAGGCCATTGGGGTTCAGCTTCTCTCCACTGTCTCCATTGCTAGCAGTCTGCCTCTCAGTAGAGAGGGGCACAAGTCTCTCTGTAAAGGTCAGACTAGCATGGGATTGCAGTTAGACTGGTGGTCCCTTTCCTCTTCCCAAATAGTGTCCCCTCTCTGCTTTCAAGTTATTATTATTATTATTATTATTATTATTTTAAAACAAGGGACAAAGTACATGGTTAAGAATTTAAATTCAAGCCAGTGTGATGACATATGCCTTTTTTTAAAATAGTTACTAGTTCTTTTTTAAAAATATTTTATTTATTTATTTGAGAGAGGGAGAGAGAGAGAGGAGAGAGAGAGAGAGGGGAGAGAGAGAGAGAGAGAGAGAGGAGAGAGAGAGAGAGAGAGAGAGAGAGAGAGAGAGAGAGAGGAGAGAGAGAGAGAGAGAGAGAGAGAGAGAGAGAGAGAGAGAGAGAGAGAGAGGAGAGAGAGAGAGAGAGAGAGAGACGCACCAGGGCCTTCAAGCCACTGCAAATGAACTCCAGATACATGCGCCCTCTTGTGCATCTGGCTGTATATGGGCACTGGGGAATAGAACTCTGGTCCTTCTGCATTGCAGGCAAATGCCTTAATCGCTAAGCCATCTCTTCAGCCCTCAAGTATTATTATTTTGAGGTAGGCTCTTGTTCTAGCCCAGGCTGCCCTGGAATTCACTCTGTAGTCGAGTCCAATATTTGAGATCGACTGATTTCCCTTAACATGATAATTTCTAGTTCCATTTTTCTGCAAATGACATTTTATTCTTTTAAATTTGTGTGTGTGTGTGTGTGTGTGTGTGTGTGTGTGTGTGTGTGTGATGTTCATGGGAATTAGTCCTCTCCACCTACTTTGAATTATTTTGTTTTTTGGAGGTAGGGTCTCTATCCTAGGCTAACCTGGAGCTCACAGCGATCCTGCCTCTGCCTCCGGAGAGCTGGGATTGGGATTAAAGGGCACCTGTTTTTGAGACAGGGTCTTCCTGTTTTCTTTAGGTGATCTTGTTGCCTGACTGTGGCCATTGCCGTCGGTAGAAGTCAGTAAGGATCATAGGCTGGAGCATCACTTTGCGGGGTCTTAACTCTGGTTGGCAGGTTTGGGGGGCGAGCTGTACCTGCTGAGTCATCTCACCTGTCAACATCCAAGTTCAGTCTCCAGCGCTGGTCACCTCGGGGCATCGCTGACCCAGATTCTGCCACCATCATAGGAGAGCTCTGGCAGCAGATGAATCGTAGCTCTGCTTCCCTGTCTGTCGGCGCACTGAATCCCAGCACGCGACTAATGCCACCCTGAGACTACACAGTGAACTCCAGGTCAGCTATGAGCCCACCCTGCCCTCTTCAATTCAGGAGTGTCAGCCAGGCACTGTCGTCGGGCTCAGGCTATCACAGAAAGGGATCTGAATGACCATCGCATTTTGTTGTTATTGCTGTCATTTCAAAAATACCGGTACTGGGGCTGGAGAGATGGCTCAGCGGTTAAGGCACTTGCCTCCATTGCCTAAGGCCCCGGGTTCAATTCCCTAGGTCCCACATAAGCCAGACCCACAAGGTGGTGGCCCTGGTGCTCTCTCTCTCTCTCTCTCTGCTTGAAAAAGAATAAATAAAATATTTTTTAAAAATACCGGCACTCCCTGTCTCCGCCTGGCGGCCGTGGGCTGGTGGGCGGATCTGCAGTCCTGTGTAACTTGGGGCTAGGGCTCCGGCTTTGCCCACACCCAAGATGGCGGCCTGAGAGGAGAAGCGCTCCCGCCAGGCCCGCCACGGCAGCCCGAGGACTTTGCCCACACCCAAGATGGCGGCGAGAGAGGAGAAGCGCTCCCGCCAGGCCCGCCCCCAGCAGCCCGAGGACCTTGCCCACATCGGGCGACGCGAACTTCGAGCCAGTCTGCTTCCGCCCATTCGACTCCGGGCGTCGGCAGCGTCCGATGACGTCACCGGCGCTCCGTCGCTCCGCCCTGCGTCACGGGTGGCGGGAGCGGGAAGGAGTTCGGATTGTGGCGCCTGTGTTCTGGAGAGGGGCAGCCCGCCGAACCCGAGTTTTCCTTCGCCAACCTCGGCGTCGTGTCCACCGCAGCGGCGCCCGGAGCTCCGACGACCTCGAGGCCCTCAGCAGCAGCCGGGAGCGCCATGCATGTGATCAAGCGAGGTGAGCGGGGGTCGTGGCGGCGAGGGGGGACGAGGGCAGCCCGCGGGCGGGCCTCCTGCCTTCCCGCGCTCCGCCCGAGGCCCCGGGCCTGACCGCACCTGTCATGGTGAGAAGACGGGGCAGGTAGACAGGCAGGCAGCCCCCTGGGGTGCTGCAGGTGTCATGGTCACCTGAATCCCAGCCAGGCTACCCAGGCTTCAGCCAGGACGGGGCGAAGCGGTGGTAGAGTCGAGGGAATGGCGGTGGAGGTCCCCTTGACTCTCCCGCAGGAGCACAGAGGTGTGCTAGGATGCAAGCTAGGAGCACACAGGTAGGGTGCGCAGAACAGGTGGTCCAATTGGAAGGGATGGGAACCGCCGTCCCCGAGGGTGCTGACAGTATGTACGACTTCAAGGTTAAAGGATAGTGACAGCCGCTGTGCAGGACCAAGGGGACAGAATCCTTTTGAAGATTTCGAGGTAGGGTCTCACTCTAGCCCAGGCCAACCCGGTCTCAGGGTCCTACCTCTGCCTCCCCAGTGCTGGGACTAAAGGAGTAAGCCACTGCCTGGTGGCATTGTTCTCTTAATAAGTGCTAACATGAACTCTGGTTCGATTCTTCAGATGGCCGCCAGGAACGTGTCATGTTTGACAAAATTACATCAAGAATCCAGAAACTTTGTTATGGACTCAATATGGATTTTGTGGATCCTGTAAGTAAATATGGTTTCTCTCTCGGGTTCTTTGCTAAATGCAATTCTTCCTAGTTGCCTTTTATCTCTGACCCTTCACGGAACTGTACTTTGGTATTAAAATGTGAATTTGTGGCCTGAAACTTTTTTTATTATTAATTGGAGTCTCTCTTGGGATGATTTAGGTGTTTCATCTGTCCTCTTGTATCTGAGCTGCCCTCATAACTTTAGCCACATAGTATGGAAATTAATTACCATCTCTGTTATCCAGACTAAGGATAGATTATATCACATTTCTTGTGGTAGCCACAGAGTTTGGCGTGATCTTTTTAGATACATAATGTTTAATTGACTAAAGTGAGAGAAAAAAATTACAGAGCTTTAAATGTACTCACTTTTTAATATATGTAGCACTTCTAGAGAGTAATTAAAATAGAATGTTATTATTGGGGTAGACCTGAGACCTCATCCTATTTCATAATCAGTTATTGATAAGGAAGATCCAAAGAGGAAAGGGGATTGATTTGTTCCGTAGGAGTTCAGAGAGAGCCAAGGTTTCTTGACTCCTGCGTACTCTGCTGCCTTATCTGAGTATGGGAGCTCCAGCTTTCTGGGTGGGTCTTTTGAGGAAACCTGTGTGCTGGTAGATCTGACCCACGATGGCTACCATATTCTGAGTTCTACTGGTGCCGTGTAGCAACAGGAGCTGTCTAGACCTCACTCCTTTCACACTTATCATGCCACTGTTGCACTAGTGGGCACATCTTGCCCGGCCAGTTGGTTGTGCAGTCGAGCTGGGTTACCGTTGATGAGTTTTATCCCCGGCAGCCTGCACAGTACCTTCTGGTACTGGAACTAGTCTACATGGTGAAAGCTTCCAGCTTGATTTCTCTGTGTCCTGCACCCAAAGTGTGTGGGGTCTTTAGCACCAGGGACTTCATCTAGTTCTGGTGGACAACCGAGAGTAGTAACAGTAGTCTACATTAGGCCCTGGGATTTCTGGGGAATAACCTAAACAGATTATTTTTTTTTAGTGGAAATTTTTCATTTTCTACACATTAGGAAAGTTTGTGGTTCTTTTGTTGGTTACAGATTCTCATTACTAAAATTCTTTTTTTTTTTTTAAATGTGGTTATATGTTTTTGTTTTTGTTTTTAATATTTTATTTATTCATTTTCAAGCAGAGAGATACAGGAGATAGATGATGAGAGAGAGAGAGAGAGCGCACCAAGGCCACCACCTTGTGGATCTGGCCTATGTGGGTCCTGGGGAATTGAACCGGGGGCCTCAGGCACTGGAGACAAGTGCCTTAACCGCTGAGCCATATCTCCAGCCCTCTCATTACTAAAATTCTTACTAGGGATAATTTCCTTAAATTTATTTGCAGGGAGGAAGGGAAGGAGAGAGAGAGAGAGAGAATGGGCATGCTAGGGCCTCTAGCTACTACAAACCATTTCCATATACATGGTCCACTTTGTGCATCTCGCTTTATGTGGGTAATGGGGTAAATTTTTTTTTCATAGAATTGTATTATAATATATTTAGTTTTCTCAATTACTTTTTAAAGGAAGCTGTTGTTTTTTGGGAAAGCTCAAGTAACTACTGGTTTTATTTTTGTAGGCTCAGATCACCATGAAAGTCATCCAAGGCTTGTACAGTGGGGTCACCACTGTGGAACTCGACACTCTGGCTGCCGAAACAGCGGCAACCTTGACCACTAAGCACCCTGACTACGCCATTTTGGCTGCAAGGATTGCGGTTTCCAACTTGCACAAAGAAACAAAGAAAGTGTTCAGCGGTAAGTCTGCAGTGAAAAAGTTAGAATAATATTAACGGGTAATAATTACACGAGTTTCAGCAGTTACTTCTTACTTAAAAAAGCAAAGGATACTTTCAGTGTCAGAGAGGAAACTAGAAATTCCTATTTATCCATGCTGTTCACCTACTGCATAAAAATGCTTCATTTTTTTGTCGGGCGTGGTGACACACACCTTTAATCCCAGCACTCAGGAGGCAGAGGTAGGAGGATAGCCTTGAGTTCAAGGCCACCCTGAGACTACATAGTGAATTCCAGGTCAGCCTGGGCTAGAGCAAGACCCTACCTCGAAAAAAAAAGCTTCATTTTTATTTTATTTT
Source organism: Zapus hudsonius (assembly GCA_004024765.1). Lineage (NCBI taxonomy): Eukaryota > Metazoa > Chordata > Mammalia > Rodentia > Dipodidae > Zapus > Zapus hudsonius. The sequence continues at coordinate 5,022 of PVHP010028198.1, read as the reverse complement.
ATTATTTTTTTTGGGGGGGGAGAAAGGCCTCTTGTATCTAAAGTTGGCCTCAAATTTAGTATATAGCTGAGTCTAGCCCTGAATTCCTGATGCTCCTGCCTTTATCTCCCAAGTGCTAGAATTACAGTTGAATGCAATCTTGTTGACTTGAATTTCTAATAGAATAGTGATTTTTAAAAATCATGGGAAGCCGGGCGTGGTGGCGCACGCCTTTAATCCCAGCACTCGGGAGGCAGAGGTAGGAGGATCACTGTGAGTTCAAGGCCACTCTGAGACTACGTAGTGAATTCCAGGTCAACCTGGGCTAGAGTGAGACCCTACCTCAAAAAAAAAAAAAAAAAAAAAAAAAAACCAAAAAAAATCATGGGGCTAGAGAGATGGCTCAACAGTTAAAGACACTTGCTTGTGAAGCCTGCCGGATGAGGTTCAGTCCTCCAGTACTATGTAAGGCCACATTCACAAAGTTTGCAGTGCCAGTGATTCAGGATATGGGGGGGGGGGTTCAGGGACCCCCCAGATTTATGAACCTTGACTTTTGGGTTCTTTCCTAATCATTAATGAAAAATAATAAAGACAGATTCAAGAAGGACAAATTATGAATTGTTAAGTTTATTTGGAGAGAAATCACAAATTGTGGAGCTTGTTTAAGGAGCATTGGGATCTGGGAAGGAAGGCTAGAATGTTTTTATGTGGAAAACATTTTTAAGAAAGATGGAAGTTTAGGGAGAAACTGGACTAGCCATAAGCACATGGAAAGTAGTTTATCATTTCAGAGAAACTGAGGCTTTTTTTTTTTTTGTTTTTTTCTCGAGGTAGGGTCTCTCTCTAGCCCAGGCTGACCTGGAATTCACTATGTAGTCTCAGGGTGGCCTTGAACTCACAGTGATCCTTGAACTCATGGCGATCCTCCTACCTCTGCCTCCCGAGTGCTGGGATTAAAGGCGAGCACCACCATGCCTGGCAGAAATTGAGGCTTTTAAAAGAGAGATTGGAATACGTTTAAAGACGTTAGAGTGGAGCCATAGTGGAGTAAAGCTGCGGAGCATGTGGAAAGCCATTCGCCATGGAGGGAGGTTAGGGAAAAGTCAGAGAGCTTCCACGTGGTAAATCCAGAGTGTCAATACCACATGGTGGATATGAGAGACGGGGTTATATTTCCCCGACTCAGCCAGGTGGTTAAGTGGAGATGGGAACTGAAAACTCACATGGAGTCTAGGCCACACAGGGTGAAAGCTGGAAGTAAGGGATCGAGGGTCCCAAGAAGTGAAGGAGTCAGGGAAGAGGGCAGAGCACATGCAAGGCTACCCCCTTTATAGGTAGGCAGGGGAAAGATTAGAGTGGTTATAAATCTGGATGATAGGTCTCAGAGCCTGCCCACACCTGGGGCTGGGGGCTTAGGGTTTTGGACTGTGGACAGCATGGGCTCTGTAGGTCAGTCTTGAGCAGACACAGAGTTCCAGTCCTGCTAGTTTTCATTGTGCTAGAATGGGATGGCAAATCCCAGTTCCCTCTGGCCTTCAGTCCCTGACTGAACTGCCTAAATAAGCTAGCTTTCTCCTTGTCTGTCTCAACAGGAGGTCCAGGTATCCTCTCTCTCTCTCTCTCTCTAATAAATAAAATGAAAAAAATGTATTTTTTCAATGGTGAAAAGAGCCAGGTGTGGTGGCATATCCCTTTAATACCAGTGCTCAGGAAGCAGAAGTAGGAGGATCCTACAGAGTGAGTTCTAGGTCAGCCTGGGCTACAATGAGACCCTACCTAGCAAAAACAGAACAAAAATGGTGAGAAGTGATTATAAATTCTGAATCTCTGCACTTTTATTAAGGCAGGGTCTCATTGTAACCCACAGTGACTGACCTACTAAACTCACTCTGTACCCCTGGTTGGTCATAAACTCATAGTGATGCAAGCCACTACACCAAGCCTCTTTTATTTATTTTTTTAATAAGTAGAAACTGTGCAATTCATGTGTTGGTACCACAGTTTTCATCCTCCATGTCCCCATTCCACTGAGGGACCCACCCCCTCAGTGGGATTGCTGGAATGTTCCACAGAATGGAGGGCTATGAGTTATTTGAGCAGCAGACAGTTATGGGAGGGGGTAGTGCTTCTGGATAGTCCCCCACTGTGAGGGAACCATTATGATTCCCTCCCTCATATCCCCTCCCCCTCTCAATTAGTCTCTTTTGTTTTGGTGTCATCATCTTTCCTCCCATTATGTGTAAGTATTATCACAAACCTCTTTTTTGTTGTTTTAAACAAATATACTTTTAAATATTTTATTTATTTGTTTGAGAGTGATAAAGTTGAGAGAGAGAGAGAATAGGTGTGCCAGGGCCTCCAGCCACTGCATACAAACTCCAAATGCATGTGCCACCCTGTGCACCTGGCTTTACATGGATATTAGGGAATCAAATCAAGTCCTTCTGCTTTATAGGCAAGCGCCTTAATAATTGCTGAGCCATCTCTCCAGTCCCTATTCTCAATGGGCTGGTATCAGTTATCTTTGAGTCTTTGTTTAACTTATAAGGATTTACACTCTAACTTAAAAGTCTATTTCCTTTGTTTGTTCATTTGTTTGTTTTTGTTCACTCTAGCCCAGGCTGACCTGGAATTCACTATGTAGTCTCAGGGTGGCCTTGAACTCATGGTGATCCTCCTACCTCTGCCTCCCAAGTGCTGGGATTAAAGGCGTGCGCCACCACGCCCGCCTCTATTTCCTTTATATAAAGCATTATTCCAATATTTATTCAACAGAGATGTGTTTACTGAGCACTTTCTATGCTAACCACTGAAGTGAGTTGGTATAAAAAAGGATTGAGAGTCACTGTTGAACAATTGGCTGTTAAGTGGCTTTGATATTTTAATTTCTTTCCTTAGATGTGATGGAAGACCTCTGTAACTACATAAACCCGCACAATGGCAAACACTCTCCTATGGTGGCCCGCTCAACACTGGATATTGTTTTGGCCAACAAGGATGTATGTATATTGTCCTGGTGGAAATTTGTTTTATAGATACAACATTCATTTAATTGATTATTTCCATCATATCTATAAGTAAGAATTCTCTATTAATGGGTATCTTGTTTTCCATTTTTCACTGCAGTGAGTCTCCTTGAATAGTAAATGTGCAGATATTTTGGTTAGAATCCAGTTTTAACATTACGTAGTAGAATTATTTGTTGACTAGCTCTTTGATTATGCACCTGTTACAGAGACTAAGAAAAAAAGTTATTAGTATTTGTTTATGTGTATAAGCTGTTATTTAGTTTTACTTGTTTTGTTAATGAGTCCTGGCTAGCCTGGATTGGCAGCCATCTTCTTAGGTCTTCCTAAGGATTATGGGTGTCTGCCACCAGACCTGGTCATCTGTCTAATCTCTTTGTTGTTTTGTTTTTGAGGTAGGGTCTCAGTCCACACTGACCTGAAATTCACTCTAGTCCCAGGCTGGCTTTGAACACACTGCAATCCTACCTCTACCTTTGATTCCCGAGTGCTGGAATCAAAGGTATACACCACCGGGCCTGTCATATGTATAATCTTGACGACAAGTTAAAAATAATGCAAACTTTGGGCCTAAAATTATTGAAAAATAAGTGAATATTGATAGTCAGGTATTTCAGATCTTTATTATTCAGGTTAGACCCATGCCAGTCTGGCTGTAAAAGTGCCCTTAACAACTTTAGAGCAGAGGAAACAAGGTTTCAGATACGTTTTTTCCTGTTCTGTTGATGGGAGTCATTATGCAAAAACAATGTTAGTATTTTGAAAGACTGGCTCCATTTTTCCTATTCAAAATGATTTATTTATACCTACATCTAATATTGTTTCTTTTAATAGCCTTTTGTTTTTTTCTAAATAGCTTTTTAAATCTACAAAAATACTTTACCAGTGACCCATTTTATAAAATCTATCACAGTGTTTAAAACCTGTTAAAGGGCTATGGATTTTGAAAGCTCATAAACCTACTTTCTGTTTTCTTATCATATATATTATGCGCAAAACTAAAGTGAGTTTATTTTGAAAACACAAATACGCAGCTGGCTGTGGTGGTGCATGCCTCTAATTCTATCTCTTGGAAGGCAGAGACAGGAAGGTCACTGCAAACTGGAGGCCAAATTGGTCTAAGTCCACTAAGGCTCATGACCTTCCAGCTTGTAGGCTTTTGGCTAGGTCTTCAGTACCAGGCTTGTATTCCTTTCCAAGGAGCGAGACTCCAGTCCAATTAGACTTGTTGGTTTCCTCTATATCAGACGTGCCACTATTCTCTCCTTTCTACTTAGTGGGTTCTAGGCCAGCCAGGGCTACATAGTGAGATCCTGTTTCAACAAAATAAAATAGATGAATAAAATTTAAAAATGAAATGAAAATACAAATTAGTATGTGGTACTGATACTTTCGAAGGGGAAACTAGTCGAAACTCATGTTTAGGGATACTCTTAGCTTATGCTCTTTCAATTCTGATTCATGATGTACTAGAAACGTAATAGGGAAGATTTGGGAAATTCAGTCACACAGCATAAGTTTTCCTAAAATTTTTTGGTAAAATTTTAAAACATTGTGTGGTGTTAGGCATATTGTGAATGCTAGGCAAGCTCCATGCTATAGTCCTAACATGTATGTTTTTAAACTTATTTGAGATATTCAATTTTTATACTGTTTCTCTCTTTCAGTGTTAGATGGATTTCTATTTTACAGAAGTAAGACTTAGTGTTAAATCCTATGTCTGTTTTAGTTCTAGAGTTAGGGCTAAAAGATTTTGTGAAATTCTAATTATGGGCTCTTTTCCACCCCCTTCAGCGTCTGAATTCTGCCATTATCTATGACCGAGATTTCTCTTACAATTACTTTGGCTTTAAGGTAATCAATAATGGGTTTCAAATAAGTGGGGTATCTTCCTTAAATCTGGATATATAGGGTTTTGTTTATATTTTGATGACTTAGTAATAATGGCAAAAGTTGTTGGGCATTGGGATGGTCCTGGGGGTTAGTGGAGTTAAAATAGTGGTGGTTTGAATTA
>PVHP010028197.1:0-17717 GCA_004024765.1 Zapus hudsonius | reverse complement strand
TCTGCTGTTAAGGCTCTTGCTGCAAAACCTACCATCCGAATTCAATTCCCCATTACGCATGTAAAGACAGATGCACGGAGTGATACATGCATTTGGAGTCTGTTTGCAGTGGCTAGAGTCCCTGGCATGCCCATTCTCTCTCTCTCTCTCTCTCTCTCTCTCTCTCTCTCTCTCTCTCTCCTCTCTCTCTCCTCTCTCTCTCTCTCCCCTTTTGCAAACACACACACACACACATATATTTAAAGCAACCTGATAATGAGGAAAATATCTTGTGCAGATCTTACCAACAGTATGTCAGCTTTGGACTGAGATCCTAAAGGGCTAAACCCCTGCAGTGAAGGTGAACTGGCACAGCTGACCTTTGTAACCTCCTTGACCCTGGGGGGAGGATCTGAGAACGAGAACCACAGTTCCTGTGCTAAGGTCCTAGCTATCAACCACACATGTGATCATTTATGCCATACAGCCGAGGTGTAGAGCACACTGTCCGTCTAGGTTTGTGTACATGCTTTTAAAATGTTAGCATATGGGCTGGAGAGTTGGCTCAGTGGTTAAAGTGCTTGCCTGAAAGCCTAACGACCTGGGTTCAATTCCCAAGTACCCACATAAAGCCAGATGCACAAAGTGGCACATGTGTCTTGAGTTCATTTGCATTTGTCGCTCTTCTCTCTATCTCTCTCTGCTTGCAAATAAATAAGTAAAAGCATTTTGTAAAACTAAAATAAAATGTTAGCATAGCTGTGAAGTTGCCTAATAATGTATTCCTCAAAAATATCCCACTTCTGTCTATGGCAGTATATATAACCAGAGAGAGCTGCCTTTGGGGGTGAAAGATCCAGAAGAGTCTTTTAGGAAACTAGGGACACCCCATGCAGACAGCCAGTTATGACACTGGGGTATACTGGGTATGATGGTGCACTTCTATTATCCCAGCTCTCAGAAAGATGAGGGAGGAGGCTAGGAAGTTTGAGGCTAGCCTAGACTATATAGTAAGACTGTCAGGCCAGGCGTGGTGCACACCTTTTTTTTTTTTTATTCATCTCCATGGAGAGAGAGAACACACCAGGGCCACCACCTTGTGGGTCTGGCTTATGTGGGAACTGGGGAATTGAACCCGGGGCCTTAGGCACTGGAGGCAAGTGCCTTAACCGCTGAGCCATCTCTCCAGCCCAGTGTACACCTTTTATCCCAGCACTCGAGAGGCAGAGGTAAGGATCACCCTGAGTTCAAGGCCACCTTGAGACTACATAGTAAATTCCAGGTCAGCCTGGGATAGAGTGAGACCCTAACTTGAAAAAAAATGAGATGGGAGGGAGGGAGCGGAGGAAGGGGACAAGAGGTAAAGAATCAGGAACTTTCGGCTGGAGAGATGGCTCAGTGGATAAAGGTGCTTTCTCGCAAAGACTAACAGCCTATGTTCTATTCCCCAAGTAAGCCAGATGCACAAAGTAGCTCATGTATCTGGAGTTTGTTTGCAGTGGCAGGAGGCCCTGGTATACCCTTTTTCTCTCTTTCTTTCTCTCTCATAATTAAAATTTTAAAACATTAAGCATATGAAAAGATTTGAAAGCAGGGGCTCAAACCACTGTATACCAATATTTATAGTACTATTATTCATCATAGCTAAAAGGTGAAAACAGCCCAGTTTTATGTCAGCAAATAAATAGATGATTAACCATGGCACTTGTGTGTCCTTGATCTCAAATCTAAGTCTGAAAGTCAAGACCTCTGGTGCTGACATGGTGTTCAAAGTTTCAGATTTAGCCGGGCGTGGTGGCGCACGCCTTTAATCCCAGCACTCAGGAGGCAGAGGTAGGAGGATCGCCATGAGTTCAAGGCCACCCTAAGACTACATAGTGAATTCCAGGTCAGCCTGGGCTAGAGCGAGACCCTACCTCAAAAAAATAAAAGTTTCAGATTTCACAGCATTTCAGACTACAGACTTTGAACTTAATTTGTAAAGCTTGTGTATATATCCCAAAATTCCAAACCTCTGAAATCAAATACTTCTGATACTAAACACTTCAAGTAGGTGATACGCAACATGTATAAATATACAGTAGACTTAGTCTTTAAAAAGAATGAAATTCTGGTATGTACGACAATATAAATGAACACTGAAAACATGATGAGTGACATAGACAGGCACAGAAAGGAAAGTACTATAGATTCCACTTACATGTTGTACTTAGAACAGCAATTACATACAAATTGGAAGGAGGAGATAAGGTTTTTAAGGTTCATATAATATTGGGGACTATGGTAGTAGGATCAATTAACTTTAGACTGTTTTTCAGGGATAAACTCTGGAATAGAAAAAGTGTCTATCATTTCCAAAGTAGTATAGGAAAAATGGAATAAAAGAACGCTATGTTCCAAAGAAGGCAAGAAACTAAAGAGATAGAACAGGTTAGGCATGGCTGTAACCCAGCGTTTGGGTGGTGAAAGCAGGAGGGTCAATAACTCAAAGTCATCCTCAGGCTATACAGCAAGTTCAAGGCCATCCTAGGTACATGAAAACCTGTCTGAAAAGAAAACGTGGATGGGTCAAGAGGAAATCTATATGGAGAAAATAAAAAATCCTTTTTAAAAAACATTTTTATTTATTTATTTTCAAGCAGAGAGAGAGAGAGAGAAAGAGAGAGAGAGAGAGAGGAAGAATGGACATATGGGCATACTAGGGCCTCTAGCCAATGCAAACGAACTCCAGATGCATGTACCACTTTGTGCAGCTGGTTTTATGTGGGTACCGGGCAATTGAACTCAGATTGTTGGGCTTTTCAGGCAAGTGCCTTAACCACTGAGCAATCTCTCCAGCCAGGGAAAACAAAGAATCTTAGTCCGTTCCTTAGATCATACATAAAAGTCAGAAATCCTACCTCAAAAACAAAAACAAAAAGTCAATTCCAGGTGGTTATCAGTAAAAGATAGAAACAACATTCTTGGAAGGAGGAAAGGAGGAGGAGGAGCTGGAACCAGCAGGGTAAATAGGAAACGTATAGTGAGATGACAGATATCACAGATTACCTTTCTTAGTAAGTAAGGAAATTTAGAGACTGAGAGTTGCCTGCAGCAGGGTCACTGGCTGGGTCTTGGCACTGACACCTAGGCGGAGTGAAGAGCAGCCCAGGGCGGAGGGGACCTCCAGCTGCAGGTCTCAGGTCACAAAGGCCTGGTGGGCCTACAGGTAACCTGCAGCTGGGATCACCTTGCAACTGTCCATCCAGACCTTTAACCCTGCTGCTGACCAATCAGTGGATGCAGAGTCTCACTCCTACCCTCAAGGGAACATGACCTTTGGTAAGTCTTTGTAGCTGAGGGAAAGAGACTCAACCTAGAGCTGGTTACAACCTGTACTCCCAGCAGCAAAGGGATCCAGTCATCCAGTCCTGGAGAAGATTTGGGTGGTTTACCATGGCATCAACTATAGAATATTTGCATTTAGTTATGTTGGTAAATACATTAAATATAAATGGACCAGGTGTTTTAGATAAACAACAAAATTTGTCAGGATATATTTTAAAAACCAAAATCGCCGGGCATGGTGGCGCACGCCTTTAATCCCAGCACTGGGGAGGCAGAGGTAGGAGGATCACCATGAGTTCAAGGCCACCCTGAGACTACATAGTGAATTCCAGGTCTGCCTGGGCTAGAGTGAGACGCTAGCTCGGAAAAAAAAAAAAATCTAGGGGCTGAAGTGATGGCTCAGTAGTTAAAGGTACTTGCTTATAAAACCTGGCAGTCCGGGTTCAAATCCCCAGTACCCACATAAAGCCAGATGCACAAAATGGCATATGCATTTGGAGTTCTTTTGCAGTGGCAGGAGTCCCTGACATGCCCATTCCTGCCCGCATTCTCTCTCTCTTTCTTTTTGCAAATAAATACAATATTTTTTTTTGAGAAGGAAAGAAAATTTTATTACAGTACAAGGGTCAGGATGGCTGGGAAGTGTAGATGTAGCTGGTAATCACTGCTGTGAGCAGCATCTTATTCCCATTCCGATAGCCATGAATGTGCCAAAGGTGCCTCCGCTCTGCATCTCGGTTTTCCCAATTCCGCCCATCAGCTCCCAGCCCGCATTTCAATCCTGAGGCAGGAGAAGGTGCCGAAGAGCGAGCTGGCCACCTTGCCCACGGCGCACCCCATCTGAAGCCTGTAGGGACCCACCGCCACCGGCATCTCGCCCCTGGCCTCAGCCTCTGTTGCTCACGGAAAGCTGGACAATATTTTTTAAAAATCAAAATCTGGACTAGAGAGATGGCTCAGCAGGTAAGGTACTTGCCTGCAAAGCCAAATGACCCAAGTTCGATTCCCCAGTACCCACATAAAGCCAGATGCACAAAGTGGCGCATGCACCTGGAGTTCATTTACAGTGGATTGGGGCCCTGGTGTGCCCATTCTCTGCCTCTCTCTGTGTGCCTGTCTCTTCCTCTTTCTATCTCTCTCTGCTTGCAAAAATAAATAAATATTTTTAAAATCCAGATCTAAAATTGGGCATGGGGCTGCAGAGATGGCTCAGTGGATAAAGTGCTCACTGCTCAAGCTGGAGTCCTGGAGCTCCATCCCCAGATGCCCCGCAGGAAGCTGGAAGCCATGGTGTGCTTCTGTAGTCCCGGTATGCAGAGGCTAACAGCAGCGAGATGGGAGGCAGAGAAAGGACAGAAGTTCCTGGAAGCTTTGTGGTGAGCACAGCAAAGAACGACAGCAGAGCGAGAATCCAGAGGAGAGACACTGCCTCAGGTGAGGCGACTTGAAAGTCGTCCCCACGTACTCACCATGGCACTTCTGTGCCCTCACTCACACTCACAAACATGCACACACACACGCAAATGACTAATAAAATAAATAAATCAGATGAGGTGACCCACCGTCACAGCACTCCGCAGACTGAGAGAGAGAGAGAGAGAGAGAACACCAGGGCCACCACCTTGTGGGTCTGGCTTATGTGGGACCTGGGGAATTGAACCCGGGGCCTTAGGCACTGGAGGCAAGTGCCTTAACCGCTGAGCCATCTCTCCAGCCCATAGACTATTCTTTTATTTGCCAACTGAACTGAGAAGATAATAAGGTGTTATTTAAAAATTTTAGGTGTACAAGTGTAAAACTATTATCTCAAAAACCATGCTTATGGGCTGGAGAGATGGCTCAGCAGTTAAGGCACTTGCCTCTAGTGCCTAAGGCCCCAGGTTCAATTCCCCAGGACCCACATAAGCCAGACTCACAAGGTGGTGGCCCTGGTACTCTTACTCATTCTCTCTCTCTCTCTCTCTCTCTCTCTCTCTCTCTCTCTCTCTCATCTCTGCTTGAAAATGAAAATGAATAAATAAATTTAAAAAAAAAACCATGCTTAGCAAAAATATGCTTATCATAGGATTACCGTAGACTGTAAGGTTTTTTCTGTTGTTTTTGTTTTCTGAGGTAGGGTCTCACTCTAGCCCAGGCTGACCTGGAATTCAATGGAGTCTCAGGGTGGCCTTGAACTCATGGTGATCCTCCTACCTCTGCCTCCCAAGTGCTGGGATTAAAGGCGTGTACCACCATGCTCTGTTTGCAAGATTTGAGTAGATTATGGAGACATAGATGATCAAAAAAATCCACAAGGGCTGGAGAGATGGTTCAGAGGTTAAGGCACTTGCCTCTAGTGCCTAAGCCCCCGGGTTTAATTCCCCAGGTCCCACATGGGCCAGACCCACAAGGTGGTGGCCCTGGTTCTCTCTCTCTTTCTCTCTCTCTCTCTCTCTCTCTCTTTCTCTGTTTGAAAATGAATAAATAAAATATTAAAAAAAAAGAAAGTTCGAGTAAGTTTAAAAAAATCCACAAATTACTACTGAAATTTTAAAATATAGATTCTTCTTCCTTTGAGAGTTGTCATTGTTGGTTTTAATTTGTCTCCAGTTCTTTTTCAGATTTTAATATTTATTTTAAGGTAATTGATATCACATAGCAATCATCTAAAAAGTATAATTACATGGGGCATGTTGGTGCATGCCTTTAATCACAGTATTCAGGAAGCTGAGGTAGGAGGATCGCCATGAGTTCAAGGCCACACTGAGACTACATAGTCCAGGTCAGCCTGGACTAGAGCGAGACCCTACCTCAAAAAACCAAAAAAAAAAAAAAGAAGAAGCTCATATTCTTATAGAGAAAATGTATATAAGGAAGACAAAAGGAAATAATGCGGGTTGCACTGGCAAGTTCCATGAGGATACACAGTAGCTGTGTGTTCAGAGGATGGCCAGGGCAGATACCTCAAACTGAGTATGGGAAAAGCCTCCTTGGAAAGATGGCATTTGAATTGAGAAGGAAGCAGGGCTGAGGAATATGGCTGACTTCACGCAGTGCTTCTGAGCGCTGTCTCATTACCACCACATGTATTTTAAAATGCTGACTGTTGATGTCTACTGTGTATGGGCATGCCTTGATTACCAGTAGTTCAACCATGGAGTGTCAGTTCCCTGGAGAAATACCAAGCTGGGGTTGAAGCACTGGACATGATCACTTTCTTGTGGTGACTGTGTGACTTCATTTCACTGGCCTGCTTTAACTCCAGTTTCCAGGTGAGAAAAGTATTTCTGCCCCACCTGCCTCACAGGTTTTATGAAGATAAACAGCAGCAAACCAAAAAGCCTGGCCCACTGTAACTGTTTGGTGTTTGACATATTTATTGGATACAGGAGAAGGTTCTTGACTCGTTTGCATCTGGCCTGGGACAAATGCTGGGTTACTTGTCATTGCTGGAACCATAACATCATAAATCAGGTCTGAGGTCATTGTTTAGGAGTTAGGATGACAGGCTGTCAGCAGAGTGATAAACAGCTTATACCTGTCTCATAGTCTTGGTCTATCCTGGCTTATTCTCTGCATGTCGCCTTTCTCCTGTCTCTCCATTTCCTTGTGAGGGGTTTATCTGTTTAGGGGTTAAGAGTGTGAGTGTTGGACTAAAAGAGCTGCAGGTTTGAGTACCAGCTTTGCCGGTTTTTGGTTTTTCGAGGTAGGGTCTCACTCTAGCCCAGGCTGACCTGGAATTCACTATGTAGTCTCAGGGTGGCCTTGAACTCACGGCGATCCTCCTACCTAAGTGCTAGGATTAAAGGCATGCGGCACCATGCCCAGCTCTTTTCTTTTTTTCTTTTCTTTTCTTCTGAAATCTTGGCTAGCCTGGAGCTCATTATATAGTTCAGATCAGCCTTGTATTCAAAAGAACCTTCCTGCCATAGCCTCCTGAGTGCTTGAATTACAGGCCTAGACCACCATCTGGGCTCAATAATAGTCTTTTCAAACTCTGAGAAGGGACATGGAGTGCAGTAGAATACTCATAAAAACCAAGGTTAACCTGTGGATATCATTAGGGATGAGAACTGGCTCACTCTTCTTGGTTTAGAACCCACTTCTGAAAATGAAACAAGGGCTGGGGAGATAGATGGTTCAGCAGTGAAGGCACTTACTTCAAAATCCAGAAGGCCTGGGTTCAGTTCCCCAGGACCCACATAAAGCCAGGTGCATAAAATGGGATATGCATCTGGAGTTCATTTGCAGTGACAATAGGCCCTGGTGTGCCTATATATTCATATTCTTCCTCACCACCTCTTTTTTCCTGCTCATCAATAAATGTTTTTTAAAAAATAGAAAGAAATAAATAAGATAAAAATAAAAATAGGTCGGGTGTGGTGGCGCACGCCTTTAATCCCAGCACTCTGGAGGCTGAGGTAGGAGGATCGCCGTGAGTTCAAAGCCACCCTGAGACTACAGAGTGAATTCCAGGTCAGCCTGGGCTAGAGCGAGACCCTACCTCCAAAAAAACAAAAAAAAAAGAGAGGGAGAGAGAAACGACTGAGTAGTCAGATTAGCTTTGAAGGGTCCTTTTCTTCTTTCTAGTTGTGCTGTTTTCCCTCCTTCTCTACCAAGTTGATGATATATGGTATAGGATCTTGGGTGGTGTACAATCACAATGAAATCTTTTTGACTTTTATTCTCTAGGTAGGAGTCCCCCTTTATCTGTTTCATTCACTGAGGTCTTTGAAAAGTAGGAAAATCCAAAGCAGGGAGGAGGTCTACTTCCCTTCTGTGTGTTCCTCGGGAGCACGTTCTTGTCCTGAGACCTCTTGACTTACTCCTGTGACTGGAGTTCAAGGTCCTAACATGGTTCTCTGAGGAGGCGCTCTGGGCACCAAGCTAGGAGACCCTTCTGTCTATTAAGAGGAGCAGCATTAAGAGATGGATGGACCTCTAGATGTAATCATAGTCTCTTGAGATCCAATTTCTTGGAATAATGACCAATTACTTAAAACAGTATGTTCAAGACATACTAAATTGGAGATACTAAGAACCCTGTTTTGGATTAAACTATAATACATAACTGTATTTCATTTAGCTTTGCCTTTGCTTGGGATCAATTATTATTTGGTTTGACAGGTTCCTTTAGGGTCACTATCTTTTCATTTTAAGATGTACCAAATCTACTTACAGCACACTATTTTTAAAAAATCTTTTATTCATTCATTTGCAAGGGTAGAGAAAGAGAATGGGCATGCCATGGCCTCTAGCCACTGCAAACCAACTTCAGATGCATGTACCACTTTGTGCATCTGGTCTTATTTACATGGGTACTGGGGACTTGAACCAGGGTCATTGGGCTTTTCAGGCAAGTGCCTTACTGCTGAGCCATCTCTCCAGCATGAGCACACTGTATTTTTTTATATTTTATTTATTCATTTTTCAAGCAAAGAAATAGAGAGAGAGAGAGAACACCAGGGCCACCACCTTGTGGGTCTGGTTTATGTGGGTCCTGGGGAATTGAACCGGGGGCCTTAGGCACTAGAGGCAAGTGCCTTAACCGCTGAGCTATCTCTCCGGCCCGAGCACACTATTTTTTTTTTTTTTTGGTTTTTTGAGGTAGGGTCTCACTCTAATCAAGGCTGACCTGGATTTCACTATGTAGTCTCAGGGTGGCCTTGAACTCAGGGCAATCCTCCTACCTCTGCCTCCCGAGTGCTGGGATTAAAGGCGTGAGCCACCACGCCCGGCTAACTTTTCCCTTTTAAAAAGTCTTAGGCTGGAGAGATGGCTCAGTGGTTAAAGGCACTTGCTTGCAAAGCCTGATGGCCTGGGTTTGGTTCCCCAGTACCCAGTAAAGCCAGATGGCTTGAGCACTAGCACTTTCTCCAGGGAGCCATCTCCCCAGCCCAGCTGTGTTACTTTGAATCAAACATTTCTTGGATGATCCCAGTGCTGCACTAGATCTAGGAGACAGAGCTGAGGCATGTGCCCACCCTGCAGACAGACTGCTCGTAGATATGGGAAATAAATGCAGGAACACATCACTGAAAGAGCAGAGTTGCCAGCAGTAGGGTTATGCTTTTAGTATAAGTATATGACAAATTTTCAGTAAACAACTAGTAATTTTTCAATATATCCAACGAATATGTTCCCAGCCACCATAATGAAGAAGGTCCCAAAGACATTCTGGAAAAGGTTCTATCTGGGCTGAACTTTGAAGGCTGAGCATTGCAGGCCAGTGCAACATGCGAGGCTACGGTTGTGGATATGAATTTTGCTGCCTCTTAGGGACAGTGTTGGGGACAGGCAACTCACCATCATAATTAGCTTTGACAGATCGAAGGAACAGATGGATGAAAAGCCCCCTACTCCTTCTCAGAAGAAAGAGAGTCATTGCTGGTAAAGAAGGACCGAGTTTAAAGGAATGTCTGTAAATAGACAACCAGCTGTTTGCCATGAGATTAGAGTGGCCACCTAGATGTGGCCAAGATGTGAGTTAAAAGGTTATGAGCCACCTGTGTGCCATAAAGATAGTAGATAACTGTGAAGTGTCCATGCCTGTAACCTCAGAGGAGCCACCGGTGTGCCATAAAGATAATAGATAACTATGAAATGTCACATGCCTGTAAATTCAAACATGAAAACCTAGTAAAGCTGGGGGTGGTGGTGCACGCCTTTAATCCCATCACTCAGGATGCAGAGGTAGGAGGATTGCCATGAGTTCAAGGCCACCCTGAGACTACATAGTGAATTCCAGGTCAGCCTGGGCTAGAGTGAGACCCTACCTTGAAAAAAAAAAACCAAAACCTAGTAAAGAAGGCAGAGGGGGGTCCTTGGTCAGAGGTTCAACTTTTTGAGCTGGGATACGGACCTTCAGCATGCTGGAAATAAACCTCCCTGTGTGACTTGCATCATCGTGTGTGTCTTCTGTTCTTTGAGGAGTACTTGGCCTTGGACCACATTTGCAGACGTGAAGTAAGCAGGCCACATCATAAATGACCTTGTATGTCATGTTTAGGAGTTTGCCTTTCATCTTCAAGGCAGAAGGAAGTTGGTAGGAGTTTTCCATTGGGGAAGTGGAAGCTTGGATTTACACAGTAGGTTTACACAGTAGGGTGTCACTCTTTGTGGCATAGAGGGTATGTTGGAGACATACCAGTACGCAGACCAGTTTTATGATAGGCCCAGAGTGGGGAGGGCTTAAAGGATGCGACCAGCAGTGGGAACAGAAAGGAAAGAAACCATCTCAAAGGGTGTGAAGGGAATTAATTGACCAGCTGAATTTGTGAAGGTGAGGAAGAACAGGAAACTCAGAATTCACTGTTTGCTCGCTAGAACCAGGTGGGTGCTGGCAACTCTCACTGGGGTGGGGAAAGGAGGGCTGGTTCCGCTGTGCTGGGTTGAGTGTGAAGTAGAGGAGGCTCTCCAAGCAGAGACAGCAAAGTCCCAGGAACCATGGGGTTACTTAGCCCAAAAGAATGTGTTGGGCTAGGAGAGAGCCAAGCTCCTCAGAGCTGCAGGAATAGGAATAATGTCACTCATGATGGACAGAGAACCCAAAGAAAGTAGATGGAACAAAGCCCTGGAAGCCGGGCGTGGTGGCGCACGCCTTTAATCCCAGCACTCGGGAGGCAGAGGTAGGAGGATTGCAGTGAGTTCAAGGCCAGCCTGAGACTACATAGTGAATTCCAGGTCAACATGGACTAGAGTGAGACCCTACCTCAAAAAACCAAAAAAAAAACCTCAGGGCTGGAGAGATGGCTCAACAGTTAAGGTGCTTGTCTGCAAAGTCTAACGACTTGGGTTTGACTCCCCAGTACCCACGTAAAGCCAGATGCATGGAGTGGTACATGCATCTGGAGTTCCTTTGCAGTGGCTGGAGGCCCTGGTGCACCCATTCTCTCTCTGTCTTTCTCTTTGTCTCTCTCTCTCTTCTTGAAAATAAAAATTTTTTTAAAGTCTCAAATGGTGCTAGGGATGAGCTCAACAGTAGAGCACTTATGTCAGGCACATGTGAATTCAGTCTGGGTTCAACCTCCAGCTGGGAATTGAACCCAGGTCTCTGAGCATGCAAGGCAAGTGGTCTACCCCTGAGCTACACCCTCAGCCCTAGAGGGAGAAGTATTTGTAGTAGTTGTCTTCTATGATGCCCTGATGCAGCCTGGAGCCTGGCTTCCTGACTAGCAATTCAGATGGACACCTGTGCACTTTTGGTCCTGCCTGAGCTAGAATCTGCACACACGCAAAAACTTACTGTGTGTGCTGGGCAATTCTGAAGTAAACTGGTCATTATAGCAAAAGAGAAAGAAAGAATAAAGGATATCCGTGTGTGTGTGTGTGTGTGTGTGTGTGTGTGTGTGTGTGTGTGTGTGTGTGTATACACTGTCACGAACAGGGAGAAATTTGAACACCTTTAATGGCCAAGAAGGAAGCCCATAGGAGGAGAGAATAAGAGGTTCAAGTAGTTAATAGGAGAACGAAGTGTTGCATAGAGACCTGTGGAAGAGTTTCAGGCACTCTGCAGAACCCAGATCTGGGGATTTTTTGTGTGTGTTCATTTTTTTCTTTTTTAAATCTTAGTAAGTAGAAAATAAAGTCTGAAATTGATGTCTAAATTACATCTTTAGGACACAGATCTTTAAAAAAATCATTTAAAGCCTAGTGCTATACATATGTTCGCTGTTATTGCCCTCTTGTGGTACAGTTCCCTTAGTTTATAAAATTATTTCTTCAACGCAAGTGGGGTTTTGTAAGGTAAAGCTAAAGAATGCCATCTTCTGGTGATATGAGGTATGTGCAAGCTAAAGGGAGAATGAGATAGTAATAAAAACCTTAGTAAAGGGCTGGAGAGATGGCTCAGCAGTTAAGACAGTTGCCTCCAAACCTAAGGCCATGGGTTCAATTCCCTAGGACCCACATAAGCCAGATGCACAAAGTGGCACATGCATCTCAAGTTCATTTGCAGTGGCTAGAGGCCCTAGTGTGCCCATATTCTCTCTGCTTGCAAATAACTAATTTTAAAAAAATATTTTTTAAAAAACCTTAGTAAAAATGTTGACTTTTTTGATTTTTTTTTTGTAAAATTGAGCATTGTTTATAGCTTCTATGCCTTTTTTTGGTTCTGGAGATAGGGTCTCACTCAAGCCCAGGCTGACCTGGAATTCACTATGTATTCTCAGGGTGGCCTTGAACTCACGGCAATCATCCTACCTCTGCCTCCTGAGTGCTGGGATTAAAGGCGTGCGCCACCACACCCAGCTAAAAAAAGCTTTTTTACTGGGGCTGAGAGCAGACTGGTAGAGTCCTACCTAGGACCTACAGCCTCCTAAGCCATGGGCTTTTGACCTGGTTTTCAGTACCAGGCATAAATTTCCTCCTCTGGGGCTGGAGAGATGGCTCAGCGGTTAAGGCACTTGCCTCTAGTGCCTAAGGCCATGGGTTCAATTCCCCAGGTCCCACATAAGCCACACCCACAAGGTGGTGGCCCTGGTGTACTCTCTCTCTATCTCTATCTATCTATCTCTATCTCTATCTCTCTGCTTGAAAATGAATAAATAAAATATTTTTTTAAAAATTTCCTCCTCTGGAGTGAGCCTCAAATCCAGAGAGCTATTGGTTGCCCCCCATTATAGTTATGACACTTCTAATGAGTCTATAGATTCAGCAAGAGACCCTATGTCAAAGAATAAAAGTGAAGAGAGGTTGGGGATTTAGCTCTGTTTGGTCCTCAGCACCAGGAAAAAAAACCAAAAAGACAAAATCACAAAAAGACCAAAAAAGTGAAGAATAATCAAGGAGAACACCTGATGTCTACCTCAGGCCTCTAACACACTCTCTCTCTCTCTCTCTCTCTCTCTCTCTCTCTCTCTCTCTCTCTTTCTCTCTCTAATAATTGTAGCAGGAACATCTCTGGAATAATGACTCCAATACTAGTATGAGAAGAGTTCAAGATCATCCTCTACTACATAGGTCAGCCTGGTATATGTAAATCTGTTTTGAACAGCATGGCACGTGTCTCAGGCGTCACTCGTGTTCATTTTCCTCGGGATGTGTATCTTTGTTCCACAGATTATTCAAATGTTATTTCATGTATATGGAATTTTTTATATTTACTTTGAATATTTTATTTATTTACTTATTTTGGTTTTCCAGGTAGGGTCTCACTTTAGCCCAGGCTGACCTGGAATTCACTCTGTAGTCTCAGGGTGGAGGGTGGCCTTGAACTCATGGTGATCCTCCCACCTCTGCCTCCCTAGTGCTGGGATTAAAGGCGTGCGCCACCATGCCCGGCGGCGCCTCGTACCATGTCCAGGGCCGGCCCCGCTGCCTCCGCCGTCCCTGAATATTTTTTTAATGTATTTTTTAAATATTTTAAGGGCCACGTGTGGTGGCACACGCCTTTAATCCCAGCACTCGGGAGGCAGAGGTAGGAGGATCGCCGTGAGTTCGAGACCAGCCTGAGACTACAGAGTGATTCCAGGTCAGCCTGGGCTAGAGGGAGACCCTACCTCGAAAAACAAAAATAAACAAAAAAAATATATTTTAAGGGCTGGCGAGATTGTTCAGTGCTTAAAGGCACGTGCTTGCAAAGTCTGATAACCTGGGTTCAATTCCCCAGTACCCATGCCAGATACACAAATGGTGTACCCATACTTACTCTCCTCTTCTTCTTCCTCTTCCTCCTCCTCTTCTTCTCTCTCTCTTCCTCTTTTTGTTTTTTCTCTCTCAAATAAAATATTTAAAATATTTTATTTGTGAGGAGACAGACATATGTGTCACTTCATGCATCTGGATTTACACGGATACTGGGGAATGAAACCTGGACAGGCAGGCTTTGCAAGCAAGCATTTTTAACTGCTGAGCCAGCTCCCTGGTCCTGACATTCCCTTCCTCTTACAGATTTACTGCATGGATCTTTTCTCTTGATTATTGCGTGAAATGAGCTCTTCTTCAACCAGCCATTTGCAGGAAACAACTGGGCAGTGAACTGAGCTAGTACTAAGGCTGTGTGTGTGTGTGTGTGTGTGTGTGTGTGCGTGCACACACGTGCACGCGCTGAGTGCTACATTTGAGGAAGAGGACAAAGGGCCGTCAGAGAGATAGACTGGTTTACCCTGTGTATCTCTCCAGCAAACTCAGGGCTGCTCACAAGTGTCTCCCAACTTCAGTCTGTCAGTACTGCCCCCAACAGCGATATCCTTCAGCCCTGCCTTGTTTCACTATTTCATGATGCCAGATGGAGTCCTGAGAGGTTCCAAGCTGTGGTTCATAAAGCTTCACTGCAAACCAGGGTGTTGTCTCTGCTTCTGCAGAATCGCCTACTTGCTCTGCTCACTGTGAGAACAAGACCGCAGCAGGTTATGTTGATTCCTTCTTCTCCTCCTCCTCCTCCTTCTTTTTAGGCAGGATATAACGGTTTGAATGAAATGTACCCCAAAGCTGGGTGTGGGGTGCACACCTTAAATCCCAGCACTCAGGAGGTGAGGTATCATCACGAGTTTGAAGCCAGCCTCGGGGGCACAGAGTGAGACCCTGACTGAAAGAAAGAAGGAAAGAAAAGAGGGAGGAAGGGAGGGAGGGGAGAGGGAGAGCAACAGAGAGAAAGGGAACAGGAAAGGAAAGGGAAGGGGAAAGGAAAAAATAAACGAGAGATCTCTCATAGGCTACTGTGCTTTGTAAGCAAGCACCTTTAACTACGGAGCCATTGAGCCAGTCTTAGCTCATGTGTTTTGAATACTTGGTTCCCAACTGTTGGCAACTGGGAAGTTCTAGAGCCTTTGGGAGGTGGACCTTGCTGGAGGAGGTGTGTCACTAGGACGGGTCGTATAGCCCAGCTGCAAGCCCAGTACTGGGACTTCTTTCTTCCTGCTGCTGTGGAGATGTGTTGCCCACCTGATGCTTGCTCTGCCATGATGAAGCTTCCCCTGGAACTGTGAGCTGAAACAAACCCTTTCCTTCCATTAGCTGCTCTGGTCGGGTGTTCTGTCCCAGCAACAAGAAGATACCTGCTCTGTAGCCCACTCTGTTCTCAGACCTGCCTGCCTTACTCCTAAGTGCCGGGAATAGTCATGCACCACCACACCTGGCTTTAAACCTAATTTTATCAAAGAATTTTATCCCACTACTTATGAGCATTTTCTATTAACTACTTTGTTTCCTGGTTTTCAGTGTGACAAGTACAAGACTGGAGTTATCGATGGGCCTGCGTGCAATAGCCTTTGTGTCACAGAGACTCTTTACTTTGGAAAATGCTTGTCCACCAAGCCCAACAATCAGGTATGGACATTATAAGTCATAATTCCAGAATGTCAGTAAGGTATTGTAAAAATTATTATTTAATTTATTTACTTAATTTCTTTAAGATAAGATCTCATATAGGTCATATTAGCCTTGAACTCACTATGTACCTAAGAATGACCTTGAACTAACCCTCTGCCTCTACTTTCTAAGTGCGGAGACAAGGCCAGGCGTGGTGACACACTCCTTTAATCCCAGCACTTGGGAAGCAGAGGTAGAAGGATCCAGGCCACCCTGAGACAGCCTAGGTTAGAGACCCACCCTCCCTCAATAAATAAATAATAATAGTCCAGGGGCTGGGTGTGGTGGTAGAAAAACATGCAGGAGGCTGAGGCAGAGGATTTGGGTTTAAGGCCAGCCTGGGCTACATATTGAGATCCTGTCTTAAAAAAACAAAAGCAAATAAAGTCCCAGGCATAGCTCAGTGTTTGTGTTTTGTAGGGGAGGAGCACCCAAAATAAGCAGCAGTGTATCTTTTAGAGTTTTGTACTCACTAGAATCCATAACTTGTCATTCTTTCCACAAAGATGTACTTGGGGATTTGGGATAACCTGCCAGGTGTGGTGAAATGTCAGCTAGAACAAGCACTGCATGTTGACTTTGGAACTGAACTGGAGCCGAGAAAAGAATTAGTGCTGTTTGATAAGCCCACCAGGGGAACTACTGTACAGAAATTCAAGGAAATGGTCTACAGTCTCTTTAAGGTAAGTGTATCTAGTCACTTCCCCCGATATGAAGCTATAGTCTTCCGAAGGAACTGGCAGCACCCCACTTTTAGGTCATTAAAATGTTGCTATCTTTTGATATCAGGGACTCCACCCTGAGGAAATAATCCAAAGAAAGGATGTTAACGTTCACATTATAATAGCTAAAAATATCCAGATATCCCCAGCACTAAAGGAAAGCAACAACAAAACTATTTTTCTTTCTTCTTCCCTTCTCCTCTCCCCTTCCATCCATCTCATCCTATCCTACCCACTTGCACTGGAGAATGAATGGAGTCCCCAGCCCTTCCTCCTCCTCCATTTGGATATATAATCTTACTAAATTGATCCTGCTGGCTTTGAATTTGAGATCCTCCTGTCTCAGCCTTCCAAATAAATGCATGGTGGTCCATGCCTATAATCCAAGGATTTAAGATGAGACCCTACCTCAAGAAAAAAAAAGTCCAGTTCGTTCCCGGGTTTCGGCACCAAAAAAAAAAAAAAAAAAAAAAAAAAAAAAAAAAAAAAAAAAAAAAAAAAAAAAAAAAAAAAAAAAAAAAAAAAAAAAAAAACAAAACAAAACAAAAAAACAAAACAAAAAAAAAAAAAAAGAAAAAAAAAAGTCCAGATGTGGTGGCACAAACCTTTAACCCCAGCACTCCAGATGCAGAGACAGGAGGATTACTGTGAGTTCAAGGCCAGCCTGGGACTGCAAGAATGAGTTCTCGGTCAGCCTGGGCTACAGTCAGATCCTACCTCGAAAAAAGGGAAAAAACCCAAAACTCATAGGCTAAATATATAAAAATGGAAATAGGGCTGGAGAGATGATAGGTCAGTGGTTAAGGCACTTGTCTGCAAAGCCTAATGACCTGGGTTTGATTCCCCAGTGCCCACATAAGCATGCATCTGGAGTTCATTTGCATGGCTGGAGGCCCTGATGTGTTCATGCTCCATACTGTCTCTTTCTGTCTCTTTCTCTGTATGTCTGTATCTCTCTGCTTGCAATAAATAAATAAAATATTTTTAAAAACTAAAATAGTATTGTAAATCTTTTTTTTCTCATTTTTACTGCTCTTATTTTCACTCAAAAGCTTTCTTTTCTTTGGCTATTTTACATGCATTTCAGACCATCTTACCCCACAGAAATTTAACTAGGAAAACCTTTTTAACCTTCTTTAATAAAATTTAATACTAGAACAAAATAATCCTGTTACTGTAATAAATACAAGAAAGTTGGGCTGAGGAGATGGCTCAGTGGTTAAAGGCACTTTGCTTGCAATATCTGCTGCCCTGCGTTCAATTCCCGGGTACCCACATAAAACCAAGTGTACAGAGTGGTGCGTGCATCTGGAGTTGTTTGTAGCAATAAGAACCCTGGCATGCTCATTCATATTCTCTCTCTTCCTCTCAAATAGAATATTTAAAAATAAACAAAAAAAA